>JAYMTA010005965.1:0-10861 GCA_036897625.1 Pelargonium cotyledonis | reverse complement strand
AAAACAATTTAAAGTAAAATTACAATAATAATAATAATAATATTAATAATAATAATAATATGAATCAATTTTTTAAAAAATAAGTTATAAAATAAAAATAATAACAATATTTTAAGGAATTAAACACACACACACACAAAAAAACAAGTAAATATAATTTTTATCGGTTAGTTTGGATCAAACTAGTAAAAAATATGAAATAAAAGTTTTTTATTCGAGAACTGGATCAAGTATGATTGTTCATTGTTCGGATTAAGATTGAAAGCTTTATTTCAATTTTACAATCCAACTCGAATTCAAACTTACAAGATTTAGTTCAATACTCTATTAAAACAAAGGAATACCAAATCTTATTGAAATCAAATTTATCGTCGATGTCAAACGTTGGATCTCATGATGGATATCAAAATTCAATCCAATCATCTATCCAAGCGATCGAACACAACCATAATTAGTAATCTTTCATTTTCTCCTTGTGAGACTACATTGTTCCAGAAGTTACCTCCTGCACACATTTGCTTCCTGAGTGCAATCAACTTTTCCCAAGATAATTCGCCCATCCATCTCAGGATCATATCTAATGAAGATAGTGAGCATGAAAGATTGAGTAGCATATCACCAAAATATGGATACTGTATTAATTCGACAAACAAAGGAAAAGTGCACTATTTTGTTGCAGTTCATAGGAGTAGCTACTGATATTGAAAAGAAAAGTACCTTCCTCGTAATATTTTGGCTGCTCTTTCCCAAGAAGGTCTCTGAGGCAGAATGAAAACAACTAGGCATCAGAAAACTGAAAAAGCAATAAAAGTTTACCAAGGAATCCATAACAAAATAAAAGGCATACAAGCAAGAATTCATGTTCCTTTCTCTTTAGTACTAGTATAAATCCCATATATAAAGGAGTCTTTAGTACTAGTTATCACAAGTACTTCACATCAATAAATTAAATTTAACACGGTACCAGAGCCTCTCAATTCACTGTTTTGAGAGCCTCTTGAAGCTTCCATCCGGCAACCATAGGCTGCTTGCCTGGTCAATAATTTTTTTCTTTTCAAGATTCTCAATAAAACTTTCTTTCTTCAAGATGTCATTATAAAAAATTAATTAATTTATTATCATAATCATTCATTGCTTTTCTTTTCATCCTCCCTACACATGGTATGTTTGCATGTGAGGGGGGTATCTCATAAAGAAACCCTAGTCTCTTCTCTTTCTTTTCTTTTAGTTTTGCTCTAGTTATTGAAGATGACATTCTAACGCCAATAAGTCTATTGAAGAATCTTATAAGAAGGAAATGAGTCTTGACAGCACAGTAGGGTATGTTCCCTTAACAACCAGCCGATATTTTGAGAGCTTTCTTTTGTTTGACCTGATACCAGTGGTCAGAAAGCGTTGGCTTGTCGCCCTCTGTCCTCAGAGCCATTGTCTTCACCATCATGCACTTCAACGTGCCTCGTTGGAGGAAGCCAACCTGATTTTTTACTTTCCAAATCTAAGTTATTTCAAGCCTTAGCCTCTCGCATGACCATAATACTACCAAAACGTAGTCCTTGAGTCATGAGGAAACACTAGTCCTTGAGCCTCTCGTTTTGTCATACTACTACCAAAACGTAATCCTTGAGTCATGAGAACACACTAAGTCCATGAGCCTCTTATCTGACCATACAACCTAAACGTAGTCCCTTGAGTCATGTGATCACACAATACTACGTCAACAAAGTTCTTTGATAAGAATATCCGAACTTTCACACTGGTATGATTTACATGCTTCATCTAGAGGAGGCATGTGAAGATTTAATTCTAAATTTGGTAGAATTAGGAAGGGTATAAGTGAAATTAGAAAACATTTTGTATTTAGGAAAGTTTAGTTTAATTTCCTATTAGAATTAACTTATTTCCTATTTCTAGTCAAAATCTTCTATATAAAGGAGTGTTTCTTTTACTAGTTAGTAGTTATCACTTATCACAAGTAATTCACATCATTAAAATAAATTTAACAATATTAACTGTAGGTGACAAGTGTGCAACAAGTCGTCACTTCTATAATATGATTGATCTCATATTACACCATTCAAAAGAAGTTAGCCGAACTATACTGCAAACAGGAAGTTGGCTGGTCAAAAAGAACTAATCAGTAGCAACTAAACCATCAACAATTCTACATTATTATGTATGGCAACCATTTTAGGTTACTAAAGTGAACTGAGTAGAATGTATTAGCTGAGATAAAATTTGAACAATAAAAAGGAGACAGTAGATTCACCAGACGGTTACTCCAAAAGCACCAAGGGGCATAAAAATTGACAACAACAATTGGAAACCTGCAAAATAAATTAAATGTTTGTTAAGGATTGTATTCATGTAACTGTGATCACCATATCATAGTTATGAAAGGCGCACCATGGCACAAGGCGCAGCTCAGCGTACCTATGGCGCCATAGGACATCTGTGGCGAGGTGATTTACTAAAGGCGTGTCATTTGAGTGCCATTTGTCAAGGCGAAAGAAAGGCACACCATATGAAAACTTTACAGCAATTAGGGTTTTTTGTGTGTTTAGTTCAAATTTCACCTTAATTCAATACTACTAGCTTATAATTGAAGTAATCAGATTTCAAAAAAAAAAAAAACAGAAAAGAAAGTTTAGTCACAATGACTTTCCTTATTCCACAACCTTTTGACCTTCCAAAAGAAGAACACCAACAGTAGCCATTATTTATGAAAATAGTGATTCTCTTTTTGAAGAGAATGAATACTAAGATATTTAGATTTAATGTTTCACATTTCGTTTTAGATCTTTGGCGTAATGATGATGATTTTATAAATTATATCTGTTTTATCATCACTTATTTACATAACTTTTTAGCATGATAATTTATTGAATATGCATATTTACATATAATTCAATGTCTATATAAGCCATATTTTTAAAAGGCGCGCGCCTTGTGCCGTGGCTCCATAAGGGGTTTGAGCCATTGTGCACCTTGCGCCATAAATAACTATGCACCATATATATATATAAGAACATGATAATCACAGATTTGAAAAGAAGAATCTGTATACTTACTGATGTGTTACTTTGTCAAAAGTATTATCACTTAATTGAACAGAACCTTCACCAGGTCCAACTATATGGTCATCATCTTCATGATCTCCATGCTTAATTTCAGTCAAAACTGGGGCAGAGTGAAACTCGGGGCCGATTGGATTCAAATTTGCATCTATAGAGAACTTACGGAGTGTTTTTGTTATATTTAACCTGTTCTGAAAATAAGAGGGCATAAAGTCAGGC
Source organism: Pelargonium cotyledonis (assembly GCA_036897625.1). Lineage (NCBI taxonomy): Eukaryota > Viridiplantae > Streptophyta > Magnoliopsida > Geraniales > Geraniaceae > Pelargonium > Pelargonium cotyledonis. The sequence goes on along the minus strand of JAYMTA010005965.1, from coordinate 7,568 downwards.
CCTTACACATGAAAATGAAGAAAATGTGTTTGCACAAGGAAAAGCACTTGCGTGCATTTAAGGATGCATGCCACTAGAAAACATGTCCCAAACAATGTAAATAATTAGTAGAATTGCTTGGTATATTTTGTTCTGTACAATGACTAAACTTTATTTTAAAACCCAAAAAATAGGGTATGGAAAGAAGAATGAATTGTTTCACAAGAAAAGAAAGTGGATAAGATGAAGGCAACTTAGTAGATACAATCTGAGTGGACTGTTATATCCAATGGAATTACATATATAGTTTTATCCCTCTCAGCCCTCCAAGCTGGTTGCTCACCATAGTCCAAGAGAAACAACAGCCCATGGAAGGGATTTCAAGTGATCCCAAATTTCTAAGTTCTGACAGCCATTAGATCTATTATCAACCAAGTGGATAGCATTGACATGACTACTTTGTATAATGACCTTATCAATATTTAATGCTGTGAATAGCTTCACAATAAGCTCAAAGGCACTTGTCTCCATTTTATTCAGTTTATTGCTTGTCTAAAACCCTCAAGACCCTTCTTACCATAACCTCTCAATCAATCACAAACACCATATCAGAGTGTTGGAAAGAAACACAGTCATCAAGGTCTGCATGCAAATCATAACTCCTTTGTGGTATTTTAAATAGTCTGAAATCCAAAATTATTTCATACTACTTGGGAGTTAGAAATCCATAGGCCCGCTAAATGTTGTTACAAAAGATTGACTTGTTTTTACTGTCTTTGAGTAAACAACAAAACCAACTATTTAGTAACAGAATTTTGTGACCATATTATTGTCTGATGCATATTTTACTTTTAGAAGATAGACAAATAGCAATCTCTTTCCCTAATATACCAGTTCGACATTACTGAAAATCATCAAACCTTGCGTTCTAAGTTTACTTTTTAGTGCATAAGTCCTTTTTCTTCAGTAACTTCATAATGTTTGATACTGGCACACGTTGCTCTACGTTATGTATGAATCAAATAGCTCAAGTAACTAAGTAAATGATGCTTATCAGTAGGAACACATTACTTGTTTCTTGTAAAAGTTACATTAACAAATTTCATTTAACCAAGATTTTTCAACTTGCAACTATGTGAGAGTAAGAAAAACCAAGTATAAACTATTGAGTTTGTAAGCAAAATATTTAAATACACCAAAGAAAAATGCAAAAAAGAAGTGCAGAAGGTTGATGTTTCAAGTTTTATTTATATAGATAACTGAATTGCACACATCAAAGATAGAAACTTACTGTTCCCAACACGTCACTCACATCAACTGATGCAAATTCACATGAGAGAGCATGAAAACTGCACAAGAACTCACAAAATGTAACTCAGCCATATTCACATTTACAAAATAATAAATAAATAAAAATTTCCAATGCTAGATAACACTTAACAATACACTCATAGATACAGGTGAAGAAAGTTGAGATACATTCATTCTACTGCAAAATATGGATGAAAGGAATTGACTGAAAAGATATATGCATGGCTATCCTCGTCTTAATTACTTCTTTCATCCCAAAATAAGTGTCTTATATTTTTCTTTTGGAAAAAGTTAATGAAAATTGAGTTAGTGTTAGACTTTCCCTTCAATACACCACCATTTCTACTTGTTGTGAAGAACTCAAGGGGTTCTACCTAACTTATTGTAGTGATTTTATTAGTAATTGATGTATAACACAAACTCAAGGGATTCTACCTAACTTATTGTAGTGATTTTATTAGTAATTGATGTATAATATAACTAACTTCCCAAAAAGGAAAGAGGACAATCGTTTTGGGACAAAAAGTTGGAGAAACAAGACATTCCTGTTGGGACGGAGGGGTACTTGTAAATTGTAATAAGATAAACCTGAGCAACATAAAGACTGAACTATGAAGTCAAGTGAGACTATTGCCAGCAGATGCAAATTCATAATGATAAGAAACAAGAACTTTTATTTTTGTTTTACCGTACTTGAAACAAAGTACCACATCAACAAGAGAAAATGGTATCACCTCTTCTATATTTTCTTTGATTAGGTTCAACCATTTCTTCGTATGCTATCAATGTGCACCCCATTATTTGAATATCAGTGACAATTCTATTGTAAATTTGAAATCAATCCTTATAGTATGAAAATTTTGTTGATGAACCTTGATTTTGCATCCGCCAATATAAGCTCATGACACTTCCAAATTCCCACTAGTATGCATTAAGATACAATGCGGAAAAAAACAGGGCAACCTAGTGCATAACCCTCCCACCATAGTGAAGTTTGGGAGGGTCAATTTTGCTTGTGGCCTCCCCACTTCATTTGCAGAGTGTTCGCTTCTTTTACTCAAACTCATTACCTTAATGTCACAAAGCAACAACCTTACTGTTGTGTCAAGTCTCACTCTTATTTTTTGAACAATTTATTCTCATTTCTTATAGCCGACACTACTGCCACAACAGCATATGCATCCCAAGGAGTATAGAGGAGTATGTGTGTGCTCGTCTGCAATGCAAAACATAAAGAAGAAAACATTGATGACATAGAACTCTACCTCATATTAAAATCAATACGTAAAAAGTCTGTATCAGAACTCTTGTCAACAATGATAGATGTAGAGGTGCTGACTGATAAATAATTACCCAGTTCCTGAAAAAAGAACATTATAATGTACATCAAGATGAGATGCAGATTCCGTTGGGAAGAAGAACAAGAATTACAAAAACGACTAAATGAGAAATGACTGTTTATGGTTTTATGTAATGCAAATTGCAATAGTTAAACTGAATATAAAATATGATGGATAAATAGGATAGAAGGGGACTATAAAACAAAGATAAATAATGGAAATAAGAGAGAGAAAATCATCAGAACCCAACAGATGACTTATTTGGATCAAACAAAGTTACATTGGCACAAAAGTTAACCTAGATCTATAATGAGTACTAGGTATTCTGCGTACAGAACCAATATATGTTCAACCAAAGAGGCATGACTTATGAGCTACCTACCATTCCAAATAAAAACACCATTGATAGGGCTGCTACTATTGACAATCCTGCACCTGATACTGATGCCTCTGTCAAATCTCTAGGGATTTTCCTGTCCACATTAAGGATTTATGATATAAATAATTACATAAGAAACATTATAATGAGATCACATGAAAAAATGTGTAAAATATCACAACTTACCAAAGATATATAACAGAAAAGTTAGGAATTGGGATTTTATCTATTTGTATCCATCTTTCTTCTTTAGCCACAACAATTTTATTGTAATAGGCAAAATAATTTTCATCTATTATATTTGCATAAGTGTGTAATTCTTTCTCATCAAGTCCAGTGGATGATAAGAAGTCACTGAGATTGGAGTTCCATCTCAAACATATTGTCAAGAAAATAGTAAACCAATGATTTAGAGCTTTCATCTAATTTTATTTCACAAGCTCTTTCTTTTCTCTTTTGAGACCGACAAAGTGAATTCTAAGTAGACTGCTATCACAATTTAGACAAATAATAATCCATAGAGATCCCAAATCCAATCACAATACATGTGCACGAAAGTGCAAGCTTTGCTCACCAAAGAAAAAAGATTTGTGCAGTTCTACTTCCAAAATTTAGATGCATTTATATCATCAGTCCTGGATATTGCTTTTAGATTATTCCTCCGAGTCCCTCAAAACAAAGCCTAACTTACTAGACCTATAAAAGATCATGCCACTTTCCTACATTTCTTTAGTTCAAAGCCCTGCATTCCCAACATCCTTTTTTCACAATACACTTTCCGATACATGCACCAATAATTTTTACTACATACATTTGCTTCTATAAAAAAAATAAATTTATCGATTAGCTTCAATGATTCACCAAATTCACATCCCTCAACTATTAACATTATCAAACTTGTTTCATTAAGAGAACACATTTCCTATATTTTTCACAATACATTAGTCTCATTAAAATCACTCTGGCTCTCGGGCTATACTATAAACCACACCTCATTAGCAAACGCAAAAATGATTCGTACTCAAATTTGCTCATGCTTCAGCTCTCTCACTCTCTTTTTCCAATCACATTCATTTCAAATTCATCTCCGCATTACAATGCAACTTCAAAAGTAAGGTTACTCCAAACATCAAAACACAAAACAACAAAAAAAAATCATAGAGACAAAAGCGATCAATCACGAATGAAATGTAGAATTTGCATTTCTGATTACGTTGAGTAGACATAAACAAACAAGAACGCTATTCATAACGTGCACATATAAGCAAATGCGAAGCGTCATGACTCGAAAAACAAATTGAAATCTCACCGGTAGAAATCAACGGCTTTGAGTCTGCTAGACGAAATCATGGTTGCAGAAAGAGAATGTGGCTACCGCGACCACGAAGAAGAAGAGAACCAGAGCTCAGATTCCGAGAGCAAATCGCAATGAAGATCTACGAGAGACGGAACAGATAGAGGCACTATTCACAGTCCTTTCTCATGCTTATTTTTTCATTTGCGTAGCATGAAATGATGACTGTGAGAATCGGTTTACAGGTGGGTCCCAGATCGATCGATCACTGACACTGTGGGACCCATAGGTTTACTTCTGGCCGTACGATTTTTTTTTTTGGCCTGATTGCATTTTGCATGACCGCACTGGATTACTCCTTTTTCTACCTTCAGTGTCAGACGATTAATTAAGCAAATGAAACATGCCCTTTCTTTCATTAGTTGTAAAAGTACCTTAGCTCAATTCGGTGAGTGAAATTTGAGTAAAAAGTTAATGAAGCAGTTGAACTTTCAAAATTAACAAACAGATTATATAATAAATTATATTACTAATGTCAGTAAAATAATAGTGTTATTGGTTTGAAAGGCGTTGAGTCCTCTTATTTGGAAAGTGTGTTTTGGATTTTAGGGTTTTGTTGTGCTATAGTCGGCGGCGGCTAGAAGAGAAAGAGAGGTAAGAATAACGAAGGGATATAAGGATGGGTAGTGGCCACGTTGAGGCTAAGGAGTGGGTGTGGAGATTTCGTCTTGGGCTTTTTATTCTCATTTTGGATGGTTGTGTTGTCATGGAGAAGGGGTCGAGTAAACAGATGGTGGTTGGAGGCGCTGGTCCTGGCGGGGGCAAGCCTTCCAGAGGGAGTCTGGGGGGGGTCTGGAAATGGGGTTGGGGTTGTCGATTATGCCAGTGGAGGAGTTGGAAGTGGAATGGGGTCGAGCGGCGGGACGAGAACAATAGTGGGAATCCAAGAGGTCGCTAGGCGGATGGAGAGCCTCCTCATGGCGAACGAGTAGGAGGATGTGCAGTTCATCGGGGCACCGGAGAAGGAGTCAGTCCGGCCAAAGGTGTACTGCTTTGTCAGCCGAATCATACCGGATGAACCGGTAAACCTGGGTAGTATGCAACATTTGACTGCTTGGTTGTGGCGGCCTCGTAAGAGGGTCACCATTAAGGAACTATACGATCTTTCCCTGAGCATGGATCGTACTACGAGGTATACTTTCAAGTAATTCTATGACGCTTCTGATGCAAAAAAGGTCGTCGGAGAGGGGCCATGCATGTATAAGGGGAGGGCTCTCGTCATGGACCCGGTGAAAACAGGGGTTAACCCGTACGAGGTGGCTTTGGATCAGCTTGATGTGTGGGTCCAGGCTAGGAATATCCCAATGGAATATCTTACCAAGGCGGTGTGCGCCAGTATGAGTGAAGCGGTCGGTCAATACATAAGGGCGAATCCAACCAATTTTCGTGTTGGTTGGGGAGCTTATGCGAGGATCCAAGTCAGGCTCGACTTGGGGAAACCTCTCTGACGTAAAGCTAGGATGGTTAGGGCAGAGAACAAGAATCACACCATCTTTTTTCAATATGAGAGGATTTTGTCATCTTGTTATGTGTGCGGACGTTTGGGGCACATAGAGAAAGACTATCCTTTGACCAAACAAGTGGGAGGGGTGGGTGTGGAGAGGGAATTTGGGGCGTTTCTTATAGCTTCAAGGGGAAATCTCCAAGGGCAAGGGGCCCGCTGGTTAAGGTCGGGGGCGGATCAGCCGTGGGGTTCAGATGAGACAGTGGAACTCGCCCTGGTCAGTGTGCCTCATGTGGATAAAAAAGTGGGCTTTCAATAAAGTGGACTTTGCACGATAAAAAAAAGAAGAAGTAACAAACTAGTTGCTGGACTTTTTAGAAATTAAATAATCTAATGGCTACCATTAGATATCAGTTAACTGTAACCGTTAATTGCTAATTTGATGACATTGACTAATGTTTACTAATTTTGACCGATCAACCTTTTTATAAAAGTATTATATTATTATTTGCATGTTTGTTCTATACAAAAAATTAACTTAACGTGTTTTCAAGTAATACCATTATTAACTTAAATTTTACACACAAAAAAATTGTACAAAAAAAAATATGTTTTAACTAAAATAACTTAATTAGAAATTTCTTAAGAGAAACGTAACTATGTGTTCATTTAAAAAAATACATATTCATTCAACAGTCTAATTTTTTTATCATATTCGAGACAATATATTTTTAAATGAAATTCTAGCATAAATAAAATTTTCGTTTAATTTTTTTGTAATCATGCATCATTTTTCAAAAATTAAATTCATAATCGTGTGCGTTGAAAAGAATCACAAAAAAAACGCATTAAAAGCGAATCAACAAGCATTAGGTTATAAAATATATTTTTTACAAAATAATGACAAAAATTGATCGATTAATTATGTCACATAAATAATTAACAATTAAAATTAAATGATATCTAACGGTCGCCACTAGTTTATTTAATTTTTGAAAACTTCAGCCACTAATTTGTCACTTTTGAAAGTTCAAGCACCACTTTGACTTTTTGCTCAAAGTTCAACCACCAAATTGAACTAAAGTCCTAGTTTTAAATAGGGATCCAACCCATATGTATTAGGCACTAGTGACACATAACCCCCTTAAACTATCAAGTCTGACAATCTACCCTAGTGTACTTGCCAAAGTACTATTCAGTCAATTACATCTAACTAAAACACACTATCTCACATCACATATTTGGCACATGACTAATTTTTTTCTTTTAAATACACAGTTTACCCTTCTTTACCCTTTTAATTATCATTTCAAACATTTTGAAGATTCCGGCGCTAGAATCTACAAAGTGTTGTCAGATTTTTAAAGTGACACCAGATTATGGGACTTGTTGACGGAAAATTCAATCACTTTGCCGGAATCTTCAAATTTTGCCGAAATGAGTTTTTTCGCCGGAAATTTTAAGTATAGTCGGAATTCAATTAATTGGTATAATTTCACATTCGATATAAACAGTCAATTGATATAAATAAATAAATAATTTAATTAATTTTTTAGTTTCAGCTAAATTCATACAGTTTTATATTGAATTCAAATCTCGGATTGAATCACTTAATGTATAGATAGATTAAAGAAAAAGATTAAAACCTAATAACCTAATATGAGAAAAAATTGAACCCAAATCTTACCAAAAATTCAGAAAATGTTTATGGCTCCCCCGTCCCCCGACTTCTTCTCTACCGATCCTTTGGGGGGGTGGTGC
>JAYMTA010005964.1:0-10863 GCA_036897625.1 Pelargonium cotyledonis | reverse complement strand
AATAATAAAATAAAAAACGAAATATTTGCCAATCATTTATAGCTGCAAGTTCGTGAAGAGCACGCGCCATCTGACACTAGATTGACGAATCACAACTTGACAAATATAAAGAGCTCTGATTGGTTCTGAAACCAATCTTCCTCTTTCGCCCTCAATCACTGAATCTCCGATCAACAACAGGTACGCAAGAAGCATAGTCCTTTGCTTGTTCTCTTAAGCTCAAATTAGCTCATTTTGTTGGGTTTTTGCTCTTGATTATAAGGTCACCATCTTATTAATTGGCTTTAAGTTTGTTGTTTCATTGATTGTCCGTTTTGGGAATGGTTAAAGTTAACTTAATGGGTTTTACAGATTGTTTTGTTGCTCATCTGGGTTTTTTTGAATTCAAGGGTGTTGAATAGATTTGATGGGTTTTTTTTGGGTTCTTCATATCCTATATTGATGATTCATAAGAACATTGTTTCTTTCTTCCAATATTTTCAAATGGGTAGTGGAGATTTAGGGTTGTTTTGTTGGATTTAGGATTTACCTTTATCTTTTTGGGGAGAATGTTCATTATTTCAATCCTTACTGGATGCTGTCTTTCTTGAACCCTTCAAATAATTTGTGATCATTTTGCTGTAAAGAATGAGATTCATAGTAGTTTTATTGTTATTTGAGAAAGGCTTCTCCTTTTGAGAACCCTTTTAGCAAATATGATGCTCACAACATACCCATGGCCGTGTCCCTAATTTGAAAACACTATTCTGTAGAATAAACTATGCTGCTCAATGAAGGGGCTTCCTTTTGATGAAGGGTCAATTTAGTCATTTTGAAGAAGTTGAATAAGATAACTTCACTCCAATACCATGTTATACTTTTTCCGTAGTTTAATGTGGTCTGCATTGTTTGACTTGCATTGATTTTTTACCTACGTAACTTTCTTGGATAGTATTTGACCTATATTATATGATGCCGGCCCCAACCTCCATCATTCCTGTTTTGATTTTTGAATTAAAAGTTGTTATGATTATACATAAGAATTATGGCGAATCCATTTTCTACATAGTGGGAGCTTAAATAAACCAGTGCCATCAATGCTTTTTTACTATGAAGTTTTGTAGCCTGATCATTAGATCGATGGTACATTGGTTTCTATTAGCTTCAGATGTAAGGCTAATTGAATAGACTTCAAGGTTATAGTGGAAATATAAGCATTTGGTTACTCTTGTTTTCCATTGTGCCTGTGCAAGGGCTGAACTATGGTTGGACATTGGACCACGATGGATAATGGAATTTATCATGATTGCTTACAATATGGCTGCACCTAGATGATAATGCCAACCATATCATCCTGACAATACTTTCGGTTTCTTCTGTTTCTCCAAAAATATGGTCGATGCCCCATATAATAACATATATAATAAGGGGGAATGCTGTGTCATAATTACTATAAAGTACCAAAAATGATTCTGGAATGATGATATGCATCTGTTAATCACATGCTCTCGAACTATCTTGATAGCACTTTCACCTATCTCACTCTGGCTCATCTTTTGATCTTTAGGATTTCTAAACAATATGTACCCTGGTGGTTACACTGCTGAAGTTACAGGGTTATCTCCTAGAGCTGTCGAGAAGGATGTGTACAACTTTTTTGCGTATTGCGGTGCAATTGAGCATGTAGAAATCATCAGGTAATATTTTCGCATTCGGTGCGCATTTACTAGCTTTGAATCCACTCTTCAACTTTAACTTTGTAATGTGTTTTGGTTAAAAGCAACAAATCGTGTTTATATTGGTACTGTAAATAAATGACATGATCAACTTGTTAAAGTGGAATTAGTAATTGATTTTTTTTAGTTCTTTTTGCTTTCATTTAAAAAAATGACTTGCATTATATGTTTCCATCTAGAACAGAGCCATTCGGAAATCAGAACCCATCATGATTCATATGGTATAGTGTTTATTTTAGGATCTCATGAAATTCATTAGCCTGTATCTTGGTATCATTTGTGATCACATTGCAAATGTCTCTGTTCACTTTGATGTGAAAACAGAATGTTAATTATCATTGTGATGGCTAAATGAAATGCATGACAGTATATCTTATAAGCTGAGTCTTTAGTCAAATATGCGTCTTGGTTCGTGCTTTTCTTATTGTTTCTTTTGAAATTGTTGTGCCTTTTGCATGATATTGGGCTTTTTAATTTCTTACAAACTTGCAATTGACCAACTCTTCAACTTCAACTCTTACAAAGTTTTCATTCTCAAGGCCTTCCTGATTTTCAAGCTGCAAGCTTAGTATGCATGTGTTATGTATTCATATGTTTAGGAAAAAAAAAAAGTTGCCTTCAAACCTGTTAAAGACTAACTTGTATCATCATTCTTCTGAAAAGGTAGATAAATTATTTTTGGAGCTTCTTAGTGACTCTTCAGCAATTTAAATGCATCTAGCTAATTGTGTCTTTAACCTGCAGTTAATTTATGGGTACTTTTATAATGTTGGATTGATTTACAATTATACTATCTTTCAGGAATTGCTATATTATTTCTTATTCAGAGAGTTGTTTTGTCTGCTAAAACAGATCTGGTGAATATGCTTGTTCTGCGTATGTCACCTTTAAAGATGCATATGCTTTGGAAACTGCGGTCTTGCTCAGTGTAAGTTGTTCAAACTTATAAATACTGTATGATTATCTCTTCTTTTGATAAGTAAAATGACAATTTGTAATTTGCATGGAAAGCAGACTTTGTAACTGATGTGTTCACTAACTCAACACTTCAAATTTCTATCTTTTTAGTGGATATGTCCAATGCAACATATCTTACTTATAACAAATTGAACCATGCAATATATTCAAACTTCAAGTTGTCATTTATTGATGACTATGACTCGGTTTTCTCAAATAGCAATATCTTGATGTGCATATTTGCAAATTTAATAGAATTTGTCCTGAGGCTTCCTCCACTGATTTCCTCAATTCCTATGAATTAGTGTTTTACCTCATGAGGATATTCAAGCCCTCATAGCTACTGCTATGTCTAGAAGTTGACTCCATCCTGTTTTGACATTTCAGGGAGCTACAATTGTTGACCGAAGTGTATGCATATCACGCTGGGGGACATATGTAGATGAATCTGATCCTTGGAAGCCTGAAGATGTCTCTCGCTCGACGGTATGCATTGTTTCTTTGATTTTCGAAGTTCAAGAATACAACAGGATATTACTTATTTGTCTAGTGGCCCGTTTTTCTTTCTAAAGCATAATAAAAAGGACGGGTAATTACAAATAATCAACCTGTAGTCCTTACAAGTATCTGACTTAAAGAATTTTCTAAGACATTTAATGACCTTAAGTTTAGTCACCTTATTTTGTCAATTAGTTTTAAAAAAATATTCATTCTCATCACATCTTGCCTATAACCACCAATGTACGAACATCTGATTTTACCCTTTGTAATTTTTTTATAAATAATTCCTCTCCTCGTTTTTATCTCATTAGGGATGTGTTGAAAATTTAAGAGTATATAAGGGTAAAACAATCCTTTGATCTTACGGAGTCAACAAAGTTACTAACAAATTGAGTTGAGTGGCGTGGAAATTATTTTAGCCTATTTTTGTGTTTGTGGGCAATACTATGGGTTGATTTAAAGATCATAGCTCCTATGCTTTATAAAAAAAATATAGTTTTTAAGATTATCATTTTATGAGACTAGCAGGACATTCACACAGCGCAGTTTGTTTCCTCTCCCGGAGAAGCTGTAACTGTGGCGCAGGAAGTAGTCACAACAATGATAGCCAAAGGATACATTTTAGGCAAAGATGCATTAGTCAAGGCCAAAGCTTTCGACGAGTCTTATTCAGTCTCAGCAACAGCAGCTGCCAAAGTTGCGGAGCTTAGCAATAGAATTGGGCTGACTGATAAGATTAATGCTGGTATAGGAGTCGTTAAATCTGTAGACGAGAAGTACCATGTTTACGATATTACCAAATCAGCAGCAACAGTTACCGGCACAGCAGCTGTAGCAGCAGCAACCGTTACAGGGAGAGCAGATGCCGCAGCCGCCAAAGGAGCGGGGAGGCGCGCCTCCGCCAGCCGCTAATGCTGTGGTCAACAGCAGCTACTTCGCGAAGGGAGCTCTGTGGGTTTCGGATGCTCTGAATCGTGCAGCCAAAGCAGCAGCTGATTTAGCTAACAATGCAAGTAAATAAGCGAAGAATATGAACCTTTACAGTTTGTTTACTTCTACTTTTGTATACAAATAAACACTCCTGTTACATACCACCTACTAGTATAGGGTTTCTCTGTAGTGACTTAAAAGTTGTGCATTGCTTAGATAGATTCTATGGGGTGTAAATGTCATAGAATTCAAAAAGTGTAGTGTGTTTTGGGACATCATATCTGAGTAATAATCCGCAAGGACCCCAACATTCTATATGCTTAACGGTGGTGAATACATAACCTAATCTCGGGTTTCATCCGAAAAATCTTGGGATGGTCTCCGCGAAGTCACGCAAGAGTTTAATGATGTATTGACTGTTGAGTCTATGTTGTACTGTTGGATTTGAAACTTAAATTTGATAGGGTTTTAACTTTGGGTGATGAAGAAGATTCATAAGTGTTTGTCCTCACTTTTGGTGAAACATCTCAACTGGTTCATAATCTTGAACTGCTGTTTTGTCTGCAGACAGATGTGGTAGATGTCAAATTTATTCTGTTAGCATAGAGCTTTAGCTTATGTTTTCTTCTGAGATATAATGGAGATTTGACTCCACAGCTAGCTACAATCAAGATGTTGAACCAGTTTGTTGGTTATTGGATTATGATGTTGAATCGATTTCATGACCAGAACAAATTGTTGAACCGATGTTGAATCAATACATTGACCGGTTCAGTAGTCCATCATTAATTGCGAACAATTTTTTTTTTGTTTTCAAAAACTATAACGAGGTTAATTTATATTGATAATTTAAATTAGTTCGGTGAATAGATTCAATTATTGAACAAGTGAAGACAATAGTCAATTGGACAAATCAATAAATAATTAATTCGGTTACTATTGTTTGCATCATTGATCCAACCAAGATCCAAATTTGATGGACGGGAAGTTCTTGCTCAATTAGAATTTTGTCAGAAACTTTTGAGCGTTCATGGCAAAAAGAAACCTTCGTTGGGGAGCACTAGACAACTTAACCAGTTCCCGATTTATAACTCAACATGTTAAATAAATGATACAGTATAATAATAATATTTTTTAATTATTAGCCTAATTAACTTTTTAATCTATTTTAGTGAATAATTTTATTCAAATAAACTCTCTTATACATTTTTTATATTAACAATTATCACAATTTTGAAACTTTATATAGTTGCCAATATAATATAATATAATATAATATAACATAGTCCGTAATATATCTTCACTCGAACAAAAAATAAAAATAAAAACATAACTTATAAAACCCATCTTGTTGCTATTTTTATCAAAAATAAATATAAGTCAATTGATTTTTAGCATTGAATTGATCTTGAATTTAGGTGAGTCCATCAACATTAATGTCCACACTAAAATGTATGTGAAAAGTCTTCAAGTGTTGTGTGTAACTCTAAATATTAGTAGTAGTTTAGTACTTCAAAAACACTAATTTTGGTGATAACAATCTCACGAATATTAGAAACACCTAAATTCATTTTCATTAATTGCATATCTAATACAAGTAGTTTGTCATAACTATATTTTTTAAACTAACCAATGCCTCACTAAACTTTCTTTGATTATGGTCTACAACATTTAATTTCTTGTTGTCTGATATTTATGTAGATGGGGATGGTGACAAAAAATATGCATTGCAACAATTGGGTAAGGCTCATTATTGCCAATATTTATGCCATGACCCCTCAAAAAGTAATGTAGCACATACATGTTGATAATGACTTTAATGCGATTGGTGTATACTTCAATTTCATTATATTTTGTCACGCAAATTAATTTGCAATCCGAAACTCTGAATTTGAATAATAGTATAAAATATAGAGAAAAGTAGACACGTATTTATATGATTTTTTAAAGTATCATAATATTAAGAGTTTCGTCCACCACAATTGTTTATGATAAAGTAGGGATAATCATAATGCACAAGAACAAGAACATAGATACAAATAATTTTCAAGAGAATTACGTATACAGTAATCATGTTGCTGTTGAAATACTACATAAAATCAAATTAAACTTACACAAAATAAAAGCCTCATAACATGAGGTAAAACACGTGAAAGTCGCACAACGGTCATTTATAACTCTTACTCCATAATTAATTTGAAAATATAATTATTCAAAAACTTCTTAAACAACAAAATAACAAAAACTCTCTCCAAACGACTTCAAAACATAAAACTATGACACACACAATTAAGCAAAGTTGAATTGTCTCGTTTGTTAGTTTGTTTCATATGGACTGAACAAGTTTATTCCAGAACATGAATATTAGCATTTGAATCCAAAAGTGTTTCATATCTTGCCTCATTGCTAGTCCAATTCAGGCACATGACAATCCCTAATATTAAGGAAGCTTAATGATATTTTTTTCTTTTTTTAATCTTGATTAGGATGTTAATTTGTATTGTAGCTATGGTGATCTTATGGGAACCAAGGTCCCATTAGGCCATAAAGCCTCATCAATGTGTAAACAAGAAGATGAAAAATAGGGTATATAGAGCTAATCATTATTGGCCCATTTTGGTTGTAGTGTTTACAATTGTCCATTTGTAGCTTCTACTCTTATGTAGTTGGCACTTTATGACTATCTTCTTCTTGATCAATCAAATCTCAATCTCAATCTCAATCACAAGCTACAAGTGAATTGTTTTGATCTTAATTTATTTTCATGATTGTGCATAAAGTTAAACAACTTTATGTTTATGGTTTTGGTATAACACAAATCTAAGTCCGTGATTTGGGTGGATTTTAGAGTTCTATTTGGTTTATTATTGTGTAGGTTTCACATTTATTTATTCAAAAATTTGACATTTTGAAGGTGCAGAGATTAAATTATCGTTTTATATAGTGGCATAGGGATTACTAGTTTACATAAACAATGGGGTTCCATCACAAGAATCTCAAATTGAGTACTTAAATGACTTAAGCAATTCAAAACTCTTAATAGTAAAAAAAAAAAAAAAGTTTAAGTAGTTTTGTCTCCGAAATAACCCCTAGTTAGGGTTAAGCATGGTTTGTACTCTTGTACTCGATTATTTTTTTGACCTAAATTCATGTTATTGATTGTGGCCGATTTTGATGTGACACATCATCATTCACTTAAAATTTTAGACAACATCAGCAGTACACATTAAACTCTAATTGTTCTAGACGAAACAATGTCGTTTCATTTTTGTTTGTTTCGGATAGTAACACTAAAAAGACATCGTTTTAGACGTGGTTTGTTAAAAAAAAAAGAAAAACATTTTCGTTTCATCTATCATAGCTGAAGGTTGACATGGACTACAATCTTTAAAGGCATGATGATAATGTGTCGCCCTAAGTTGACGTGTCACTTCAAAACCAGCTACAATCGATAACGTGAGTTTAATTTAGAAATAGAGTGTAGTTTGAGGGCTAAACCATGTTTACCCCTAATTAGAGGCTAAAGCCACATCAAAAAAAAAAAAAAAAAAAAAAACTTCACAGTGAGACAAAACCATTTAACCCCAAAAAATGTATCTAACAACTCTTTCTTTTCTTTATAAAAGCCCCAAAAAAATATATATAACAACTCTTTCTTTTCTTTATAAAAGTTTTCTTTTAAACTAGGTAAAAGACCTAATTTGGTCTCTAAGCTTTCCTGTTTTAACCTAGTTTAGTTCCTAATTTTTTTTAACCAAAAATAGTCTCTAAACTTTTGTGTTTCGACCCTATTTGGACTCTTTACTCTCTTTTTTTAATACTCAAAATGGTCTCTAAACTTTCTAATATTGACTCAATTTGGTCCATTAACTTTTGATATAAACTCTAGAGGTAATGACCATTTCGGACCAATATGTGAAAGTTCATAAACCATTTTGGGTCAAAAAAAGTTCAGGAATCCAAAACAGGTGCAATGATTTCCATATTGGAAAAAATTAAGAAAAAGTTAGTTTTTTTAACGCAAGAGTTGTCAACTTATTCATTCATATCGGATGATAACAAAGACAATTAAACATAGGGAGTTTGAGGACTAATCCACCCATACTAGTCTGATAAAGAATCCAATGATCTAAGTAACTTGTCGACCACTAGGTTCGCAGACCAAACCTCAAATGTAAACTTGACACTACCAAATTGTGTCACAGTGTCTAAAACATCTTGAAAAATCCGATTGCACTAGAATCCTCTCCATTAGCCTGAATAAGCAAGTCGGAGGTACTGAGGTACCCCACTCCATTTGAAGAGTGTACACAACTGAGAACGAGTGCACATGAAACTTAAGACGAATGTGTAAAAGTCACTTTCAATCGCCCATCCAAACCTGGATCTCCATCTAATTCGACAACAAACTTGAAGGCTGATCTAAGGCCTCCAATCGAACCACCACCTTCCAAGTCACCGCCTCCTTTTCTGCAACAACCAAAGACCTCCAACTACCTCACACGCACACACTAATGGAAAAAACTCACCGCAAATCAACGTTGTTGTTCCACAGACCACTTTAACTTGCTATCAAGCAATAGCTCGCTATCTTAACGATAGAGATCATATTTAACTATCTATCAATCCAAGAGAAAATCCTCGCTCTGAAAATCAGGCGCAACCATACAATAAATTTAGTTGACTCTTCAAACGACATAGTAAGAAAAAACCCTAATAGTTTTGATTTCTTAAATGAATTCATATAAAGAATATTTTAGTTAATTTTGTATATTTACTTTCTTTTATTCCTATTAGCATGTGTTGTATTAATTCAAGGGTTAGTAACTAAGTTTGTTTTTTTTTATTAAGAAACTAAATTTTTGAATATTATTAACTCAAATCATCAAATAACATAGATGAAACCAAGAACAGTGTCTGACAAGAAGACCTAGGTAACACATAAGCCGAGTAAAAGAAAAAAATGAGTCTTTCAACAAATTTAAACAAGTTGTTTATTTAAAAAATCACAAGACCATCGACACTAGAAACCTCTCATTCGTTCTTTACTGCTTGAAACACTTGTAAGATGTTAATCTCAAACATTATCTATAGGGTCATCGTTTCCACCATATGAGACTCCTTAGCACCATCCCACATAATCAGTTTGAAAGCACTAATGTCCTCCCCTCCAGCATACATAGCTTGAACAACATAAAGTGTGTAAACTCGGCCAGAAGCTCTTGGCAACCCCGCTCCACGATCCAACTATGGACATCACTGATCGACAACACCTTCATCAATCATCATGTTATAATATATAGTCATCATTTTTAGATTATTTGTAAAATCACTAATAATTTATTTTCAAAACCTGGAAACAATTACTCAAACGCTAGTCATCATGACACAATAACTCGTCATCTAAACGTGAAATTTCAAAATTCTAAAATTGAAAGGTGCACTTACAAAGGTATTATTTATACCATGGTTTTTAAGAATGTGCATTATTCCAACACCAACAGATGCATCCGCCACAGCAACCTCTGCCACACCGGTCGTAGACTACCAGGCAAGCCGTCTCTGCTGCAAACGGTGGCAGCCGTCAAAATGCTTCACGACTAGCTGTGCTCTTCTTTGGAAACCTTCCGCCGAATATCACTCCCAGATGGTTATCAAACATCATACGTCGACATGCGCAGGTTCACGATTGTTTGGTCCCCCAGAACCCTAGCCGTGCAGGAAAGCATTTTGGTTTCGTACATCTGGATCAGAAGGATGCCGATAGGGTGCGATTAACGTTGAATGGAACGTCTCTTTTCCAATACCGGATCGTTGTTGACTAGGCTAAGTCATCTCCCCCCACAGGTACTCCAGGTGCTGGTACCTCCTCTCAACCACGCCGTCGTAGGCAGAATTGTCCGGCTATGTCCTCAAACTCCGTTGTGCAACGCCAAGCTTCTATACCCGCTACTCGTACACAACCACAGTCTCACAATTCAAAGCTCCGTAGTTACTTGGGTTTCAAAGGGAAGATTATCCTCGATAAACTCCGTTGGAGCATCCTGGCAATCTCTCGTACTCCAGTTTTAGAATCTTTTTTACCCGAATGTATTGCTTCCCAAGGTGTGTTTGATATCACTGTGCATCAACTTGGCAGCAGGGTTTTTGCATTGTCTTTCTCAGATGAAGCTTACATGAAGGCTATAAAGGAATCCGGTTGGGCTTAGCTAGCCAAGTAGTTTGCATACTTTCATGACTGGAACCATTTGAAATGTAAAGGGGGTCGTTATGTCTGGCTATCTCTGTGAGGTATACCTCTCCATGCTTTGCACGAGAATTCGGTTAAGGGAGTTGCTAAACTTTTTGGAGAACTCAGTTTCATGCACCCTGCGTCGTTCTCAGGACGTTTTCTTGATTAGTCACAGATTCTTGTTCACATGGACATCATGTATTTCACTCCCGAGACTATTGATTTACGAATTGGAAAAACTGCGTTCTCTGTTGGTGTCTCTGAGTTGTCGAGATTGGACCTCTTTCCATTCCCGAACTTAGTGGATAAAGAATCAACCCCGTCTGAATCACCTCGCAATCACTCTGTCTCATCAAAAGTTAAAGGCTCTACCACAAAAAAAATTGTCGTATCTGATATCATAAACAATGGACTTTTTGAGCATGATATGGGCTTGGAACATGTTGAGAATAATTTGGACCCAGAGCAGCCACCTTATGAAGACTTGGGCTCAAAACAATTAGAAGTGACTGGCCCATCACTTAAAAG
>JAYMTA010005963.1:0-10865 GCA_036897625.1 Pelargonium cotyledonis | reverse complement strand
CGCAACCCTCCTCAGTTTGCCTCTCTTTTTCTGTCACTTCCGTGAATAACCGTACCTCCCACGCCTCGACGACGCTTGCCATCCACCATTCGATTTCCAAAACTCGGTGCCATTTCCAGTGGATCTCCACACCAAAACAAACAGAGATGAAACCCGTTACCGTGCTGAATCTTCCACGCTGTCAACCGAGCCGCCTCCGATGCTGCTGCTACTATCGCCGGACTATTGTTGTGCTCGCCGCCAATCTTCACCCGTCGTCCTTGCTGATCTTCACCCCCGCCTCACAAACTCAACCCTAAATAACTGAGAACTTAAAACCCTACTGCTATAGAGCAGAGAGACCACGGTTTGCTAGAAAAAGAGAGTTAATAGAATCTTACACGTTATTATTATTATTATTATTATTATTTATTAACAATAATTAGCCATCATAAATAGCATTAGCTTTAGCATTAGTATTTGATTTTCGAACAAAATCCCAACAACGACGCAGTGAAAGAAACACACACGTAGTCTGTGGCTGTTTCCTATAAATACACCGTCCCTTCCTTCCTCGTTTCTGTGAAGAGACCGTTTCAGAAACAGAGAAGCAAATCTAGAGATATGGAGTCGCAGGTCAGAGAGCTGAGAGAGGTGGTGGACACGGCGGAGCTCGTAGACGCGCACGCGCACAATATCGTCGCTCTCGACTCTTCCTTGCCGTTCATCGCCGCCTTCACTGAAGCTACCGGCGACGCCTTATCCTACACACCTTCCTCCCTCTCCTTCAAGGTAAATCTGCTTCCTGAACCTCACTTGTACATGCATTTCCGATTGTCTTTGACTTTGTGGATGTGGAAATGAAGTTTAATTGTAGATCAGGACTTTAGGTGTGTGTGTAAGCAATTTGTTCATGTCATCGTCAATTAACTTGCCGCCATGATTTTGCTGCTCTTGAGCTTGAAATTGCTGCTTGTAATTGATCTATGGAGCAAGTATGCGTACTGGATGACACAATCGGTTTCTATTTTTGTTTTGGTTATTTTCTGTTTTGATTTGAACTGTTTGTACTGTTGTTTGGTGAAAACCTTCTAATTCTGGATGTCTACTTGCTGTGAACTTTACACAATCACATAGAAGAATCACATCTTCGTTGCATTCTGTTTTGATAGGAACTGTTTGTTCTGTTGTTTGATGAAGACCTTTTATATCTGTCTCTCTACTTGCAATGAACTTTACACTATCACAATCTTAAAATCGTGAGTGTACAGAATTGGTAAAAGAGGTCATTTGTGTGTTTTTAGCGCAGTTATGACACTCTCTAATAGAAGTAGTTTTTATGTTTCAGAGAAATTTGAAGGATATTGCTCAACTGTATGGCACCGAAGCATCCTTGGATGCGGTTGAAGAATACCGGAAGTCCTCGGGGTTGAAATCCATCAGTTCCAAATGCTTTGAGGCTGCAAGAATCTCTACCGTTCTCATTGATGATGGACTGAGGTTGGACAAGATGCATGGCATTGAGTGGCATGGCAGTTTCGCTCCGGTTGTTGGTAGGATATTGAGAATTGAACATGTAGCTGAAAAAATTATTGAAGAAGTGAGATTTTCTTTTATTTTTTACTTGCATTTACATGTTTTTGATATTATTACAAGAATATTCTTTCATTGGAATATCATTTTTCTTTGATGTTTTCTTTATCCGGTTGCTCTACTGCACTTTGGGGCCACTAGTTTTAGATCAATATTTAAATATATGACTTGACAATGAGGTATAAATGGCATAGGGCCAGTTTCTATTTGGGTGTAGATTCAGTAATGATCATTTCTTTTTACTACCTTTTTAGTGTTTTCCTATTTTTACAATTTCCACCATCTTTCAATTTTTTATTATTATATATAATGTCAGATTTCTAAATCACATTCTTTCCTGTTTTTTTAGCTAACACATTTTATTGCAACCTTATTAACCACATTACTATTCCCTTTAAACTGCCAACTTTTGTTTTTACAGGAGATGCCAGATGGAAATACCTGGACATTGGACCTGTTCACCAAATCATTTGTGGAGAAGTTAAAGTCATATCCTTTAGTTAGTGATGGATGCTTCCTTTGTTTCAATTACCTGGACATTACCTCCTTGTTTTTGTATATGTGAGAGGAATGCCATGATTTAGGTTCCCTTAACATCTCTCTTAAATTTTCTGGCAAAATTTATGGCTTCAAAAGCATCGCTGCATACCGGAGTGGCTTAGAAATCAATACAAATGTCACCAGTAAAGATGCTGAAGAAGGTCTAATAGAAGTCTTAAATAGTGAGTCTGACTTGTGGATAGGGGCCTCTTATGCTTTCTTTTTTTTTTTCCTTGCGTAATATAATTCTATTCAATTTTTTTCCCAGCTGGAAGGCCTGTCCGCATAACCAATAAAAGTTTTATTGACTATATTTTCACTCGTAGTTTGGAGATTGCTGCATCCTTAGACTTGCCTATCCAGATACACACAGGGTAATGGGAATTCTTACCTTTTTCAAACAATTCATTACATGTTGTGATTGATGGCTAGAGTAGAGAGGTAAAGGAAAAGAAAAAAAGTTTGCATATGCGGTAAATAAAGGCTGTTCAGGAGGTCCAATCATACCATCAACTGAAATTAATCTCATGGTTATAATGTGGAACCCAATTTGAAATCGACTGAAACTTACTTTTTTGCCTAGACTGGTCTACTTCCTGGAATTCCCAAATAGCCATGAAGGTCCAAGATATGTTTCTATCACCAACAGCAATTGCATACAGGCCCAATGCAACCTCTATTATTTTCTTGTGGTACTTCTTTTTGTTTGTCATACACACTCCTCTTTTTCTATTAATAGGTTTGGGGACAAAGACTTGGATCTGCGATTGTCAAATCCCCTTCATCTACGGGCTGTTCTAGAGGACAAGAGGTTTTCCAAGTGTCGCGTTGTTCTTCTACATGCATCTTACCCATTTTCAAAGGAGGCATCATATCTAGCTTCTGTTTATCCACAGGTTGGATCAATAATTTTGATAGGTCACTATCTAGATTAATTAAAAAGCTGTCAGATATTAAATTTGTTTTTTCCTCAGGTGTACCTTGACTTTGGGCTGGCCATTCCTAAACTTAGCGTCCATGGGATGGTATCTTCAGTGAAAGAACTTCTAGAGCTAGCTCCAATGAAGAAGGTAACTACAAACGTGTGAAGCCTGGGAAGTATGATGGAAAGTAAACCCAAAATATTTTATACGCGTCAATTTCATTAGCTGAGGCAGTCTTTCGAGTATAAAGCTTTTACATTCTTCTAATTTCGCTCAGTGTGTGACAAACATGTGGAAATTTTCATTTCCTGCAACCTTTTTTATGTCTTTTAATTTTTTTTTTAACTATGTTCAAAATTTTCGGTCTAGCAGTAGGATTCTGATAAGAACTATGATAAACTATTTGTTTATTTGTAGCTTTACAAATGATATTGTACATAATTAAACCTGCAGGTGATGTTCAGTACAGATGGTTATGCATTTCCTGAGACTTTCTACTTAGGTTTGTTTTTGAAACTGTTCATAAAAACTTCTGACTCAAATTTTTATTTCTTTATGTGTACTGTTATTAAATTATCTATGAGGATATTTAGTTGAAATCAATAATCTTAATTTCGCAGGTGCAAAGAAAGCACGTGATGTTATCTTCTCTGTTCTAAGTGATGCTTGTGCTGATGGCGATCTTTCAGTTACAGAAGCTATTCAATCAGCTAAAGACATCTTCTCACAAAATGCAATTAAGTTTTACAAGATTAATAGACCTGTAAAACCTCTTGACTCCCTAAACATTGTATCCCGGGACTCTCTGGTGATGAAGCTTAATGCCCTACAAGATGTTTCACTTATTCGCGTAATCTGGATAGATGCTTCTGGGCAGCACAGATGCCGTGTAAGTAATGCATTTTTTGTTGAAATTTAGCTCATTTTACCATTGTCATGACTTTGTGCGTCACCTTGCTATGTTGCGATTTTAGCTCAAGTGGATAATTTCCATGGCTGGATATCTGCCATTTGAAAGCAGCATGCCCCCTTGTTTCAATATGTGAATTTAATATTTTCATACTCATACATGCCCATTGATTTAATTATGATTGAGGGAATGGGCTCCCCACATTTTCAATACATGCTAGTAAACATTTTGCGATATAATTTGTCAGATGAAGTACCTGATTTGCTTATCTTTCATGTTAGTATTTTTACAAAGATGGGCACCCAGCACATTGGAAAAAATATACAAACACAAATAATGGAAGGTAGGATAGTTTTTGGAGAATCTGTGCTCTGGATTATATTTGCTTAAGTAGCCCTCATCATAATTTGAACATTCAGTCGTCATTTTCATTGCTTTAAGATTCTGGTTGCATGTCTTGAGCAGTTCAGGGTAAGCATAGTCATCCTCTTGTTTCTAGTTTTTTATTTACTTTCTTAGTAATGCAATCTATATCATGGGTTCAGGTTGTTCCAGCAAAGCGCTTCTTTCAATCCACTACAAAGAATGGTGTTGGTTTGACCTTCGCATCTATGGGAATGACTTCATATGCTGACGGTCCAGCTGCGGAGACTAATCTGACTGGAGTGGGTGAGATCAGATTGATTCCTGATTTATCTACTATTCGCAGAATTCCATGGTACTAGCTCTTTCCAGAAGGTTTTCTCTGATCTTTTACAAAGTGATCTATTACTATCTGTCCTTTGCATTTGCATTTTTTCAGTGTGCACTGTTCCAAGTATTGCTGTAGAAAGGAAAGATAAGGATTCTTTTCTATTTAATCAAATTGTTTGAAAACCTATAATAGTTTGCATCAGGTTTATATTTATGTTAGTTAGATGTACAACGTTCATAAGTCAAGCAGGCCCTTGGCATGCTGTGTATTTAGTATTTTGTATTTTAGTATTTTGCATCATTACTATCACTCAGTTACTGGTGTTAGCTGATGTCTATCTTTGTAACATTCTGTTCAGTTATAAAATATAAAACATATCATTCTCTTCCTCTATAGGTTAAACCAAGAAGCAATGGTTTTGGCAGACATGCATCTTATGCCTGGTAAAGCATGGGAGTATTGCCCAAGAGAGGTCTTAAGAAAAGTTACTAAAGTTCTGAAAGATGAATTTAATTTGGTATGTCAGATAGTCCAAGTCTTATGTGTTTAATGCTGAGATGGTTGAAGTCTACATATGCGATAATGTAATCTTAATTTTTCTAACGTCATATATCCAGGTTATGAATGCGGGATTTGAGAATGAGTTTGTTCTCTTGAAAAGTGTATTAAGGTATATGATTGTTCAGTTTTTATAACTGAGCACGCCCTAAGCATTTACAAGTTACAATTGTTATATCTAAAAGTAACAAACTCTGCAGGGAAGGGAAAGAAGAATGGGTACCAATTGACTCCAAACCTTACTGCTCTACGTCGGGATATGATGCTGTGCATCATGTATTTCATGAAATTGTTGCTGTATTGGACACGTTAAAAATTACAGTGGAACAGGTACGATAGGAAACTCACAACATTGTTCTTGGAACTATCTTACAAGTTACAATGGCACCTAAATATTCCTTGTGGAACCTCCTGTAGCAGTTCAGTGTACAATGCAATGTTCTCTTCTTTTTTCTCCTTAATTCAAGTTATATCTCCCCCTACTGCATAGATATTAATGTATTAGTAGGTTTTATTGATTGTTGTTTTTAAATCTTGTAGTTACATAAGGAAGCTGGGCAAGGTCAGTATGAAATAGCAATGGGGCATACAGCTTGTTTTAATGCTGCTGACAACTTGATATACTCCCGTGAAGCTATTAGGGCTGTTGCAAGGAAACATGGCTTCCAGGCAACTTTTGTACCAAAGTAGGTGTCTGATTTTCTCATAACATCTTGTCTACTTGCCGTCTTCATTACAATAAAATTTTCAATGACTAGAAAATAGAAATATCTTATAGTTTTGTAATGTTTGTTATTTTTGCCTAGGTATGCATTGGATGACATTGGTTCAGGATCTCATGTGCATCTTAGTTTGTGGCAAAATGAAGAGAATGTTTTCATGGCCTCTAATGATACTTCTCGGTATGGAATGTCCAATATTGGGGAGGAGTTCATGGCTGGAGTTCTACATCATCTTCCTTCAATTTTGGCATTTACAGCTCCAGTTCCAAACAGGTTACCCTTTTCTCCCATATAGCGTCTTGTTCTGCTCTCACAAATTGTTTTAACGTGCATAGAAATGTAGTCACGTAGTGATGCGCCAGTTCCATATGTATCCTCTGAATCATCTTTAGTGTATACAAACTCATTTCTGGTATGCATTTGCTAAAGACTCCCCTGACCCTATTTAATTGTACGTTGTCTGTAGTTATGATCGAATACAACCCAATACATGGAGCGGAGCATACCATTGCTGGGGAAGAGAGAACAGAGAATCACCCATAAGAACTGCATGCCCACCCGGTATCTCATCAGGTCTTGTCAGCAACTTTGAGATTAAATCTTTTGATGGCTGCGCAAATCCATACTTGGGTTTAGCTGCTATAGTTTCTGCTGGCATTGATGGTCTCCGTAGACATCTTTCCCTGCCTGAGCCTGTTGGTGAGACCACATTATCTTTTATAATTATTATTTGATGCCATGATGGCGGCTTTTAGATTCAAATACCTAATACAGCAACAAACATACATACTTGTTAATTTTCATGAGTAATTCAACCTTTATCTATTGAATCTATGTCATCTTCAAATCTCTTCTACTGGTCATTTTATTTCTTTAAAGGTTGTCTTAATGGTTTTTGACTATGACACAGATATAAACCCTGCTGACCTTGGGACAGAATTGAAAAGATTGCCAATATCACTCTCAGAATCTTTGGAAGCTCTCAAGAAAGACCATACACTAGAAGAGTTTCTCGGTGAAAAGCTTTTGGTTGCCATAAAAGGAGTTCGCAAGGTACGTTCCAGATACCTTGTTCTGAATGGTAAAATTAACCCAAAATACTAGTACTTTATTGTACCGAAGTGAAACAACCCAATATAGAGTTATTCTAGTATCACTAATAGTCTGTACCAGACAGATGAGTGAAAGGTTTCTTACTCTTCCACGAAACGTTAAATTGCTCGAATAAATCAACAGAACCATTTGAGCATTACAACCAAAGATTCTAACCAAAATCAGTTAATTGTGCACGATAAGAATTTTGGATTCTCGAATGATATCAGAAGAATTTGCGATCACTTTTTCTGCAGCTAGTAATGTTAGAAGCATGATCCATTTGGTTCAATGGTGTTTCCGCAAACTCTACAATTGTGATTTGACTATGGAAATGTCTTCTTCTCTGGTTTTTGCAGGCAGAGGTTGACTATTACTCGAATAATCCGGATGCATACAAGCAGCTCATACATCGGTATTAAGCTTGTTATTTTCTGCTTGAATAATAATGACAATAAAGATTATGAAGACCAGTTCTTTGTAAATTATGTAATGCAATTGGTGATGCTTTCAATTTCTGTTGTAATCTGTACAATTATTCGGACTTTGGAGTTCTGGACTTGATTAAATCAATAGTGATATAATTAGTATTTTGTTGCATTGACATTTTATGGACCAAAACTAGTCGATCATATTTAAGACTCCTCATCTCTCTTGCTCGGGTCTTAATTAATCATAGTTAAGACTACTCATCTCTTCCTATGCGTGTGCTTTATTCGCCGGATATGTTTTGATCACTTTCTAGCTAGTGGCATAATTTTAGCTCAAGTAAGTAGTTTTGACTGCAAATTGCAACCACTAGTTTTCTGGTCAGCTCTTATTAGATGAAATTTAGAATGTGCTATAAAAATAGTGCTCCGATTGATAAGGAGATTCCATATTTTATCCTTGTTTAAGTTCTAAGATATATTATTTAAATTATATTAATTATAAATAGGTGGATTGATCATGGCTTCTTTAAACAAATATAGGTAAACGCAGGAATGAGTAAACGGAAAGAGTACTCAGTACGAAATGGAAAGTTAACTATTATTTTCCTCTTAAATTAAGCATTTATTATATTACATCTATTTATTACAAAATAGTAGTATTCAATTATGAAATTGTGAGCTAAATTCTATTAAATTTAGAAAAAATAATAATACGAACGCCATCATAATATTGTACCATCGTAATATTATACATGATAATAGTTAAACGTTGAACTTTAAATATATTGAATTGTATGTCCCTCGTAAAATTTGAAATACATTTGTGAATGATTCAACGTTTTTTATAAAAGAACCTAAACTTTTAAATGTATATAAAAATTTATGAAAGAGTTAACATGTTCTAATTTCTTAATAGTTTTGGTAGATAAGTAAACATACAATCTCATGTAACTAATAAAAAAGAAAGAGAGGATCATGTCATCAATTTTGGAAAATTGGAAGGTGACAATTTGCTGGCCGACTTGGCAATTCACCGACCTATTCATATAATAATCATATTATAATTATATAAGCTGAATTGATTAGTGTGGGGCTATATGTATGTAGCTACATACTATCAATTATAAATGGTTGGTAATTATATATTTTCCTCAATCTACCACCCTTCTCACTTTGCTTTTTACCCTTGTTCCAACTTTACGGTCGATTTTTAGCAAGCAGACATAGTCAACATCATGTATAAATGTATATATTTTTACTCTATGCGATAAGATATTATAATTTTGATGTCAATCAATAGTTGGTAGACCAAGATGAAATATCAGTGAACATTACTTTTATCTTAATATTTGTGTACTTTAAGTCAACTGTAAATATAATTATGTTATTTGTATATAAAATATAAATTCAATTATATTATTTTGTATATATTTAGTATAACTAAAGATAGTTTAATAAATTCATAATTATACACTTGAAACTAAATATTATCAAGAAGCTAAAGATTTTTATACACCAATCAAATTATCTGCTTAATTGTTTTTGTCCTACCAATTATTGGCTCATGCACCTTATTTGATAATCGGTAGCCTTAAAAATACACCATGTTGGCTATAAAAAAAAAAAAAAATTTCTCTAATTTTGTCAATATTGAAAACTGCAATTCACTATAAACAAAAATTGTTTGGCAGTCGCAGCCATGCAAAACAAGAGTTTCAATAATGAATATATAAATAGTAAAATAAAATAAAATAAAATAGAAACTATTAAATCAACCGTCCAATTTATTCTTGAATACACAACAATACTTTTCAATGAATGAGACATGAAATTAATTATTACCGATTGCTACTAATAAAACATTTGATGACCAAGAGTTGATGAACATAAATGCTCACATTTCATGATACCATATACTGATATACTAGTGAAAGTTCAAGATCAAATTGCATTATTTTAACCTATAATTTTTTTTGTATCTTTATAAATAAATAGAGTAGTCGAATTTCTTCAAAAAATAATAATAATAGAGTAGTCAAATTGGTCCAATCACATAGATACTAATGTTTTATATTAAAAACCATGCCGCCTAAATAGATACTACTGGTTAATGTGATGCCCTAACAACCACTTTAAATAATTATAATTCGAATTTGGTTTGTTTTATTCTACATATTATCATTCTATTTATTTATTTGTGACAATTTTTAATATATAAATAAAAGTGACATCAACCTGAACTATATAATATACATGGTACCAAATGATTTTTTAAAATGTATAATATCTAAATGTATTGGTCATAAAATATTATTAAAGTAAATGACATATTGACTTCAAATTTTTTATCACCTTCTTGTATATTATTGCATATAACCAATCATTTTGGAGAATAATTCAGTATATTCACCAAACAAACAATTTCCACAACAAGCCACAGATTTTATTAGTTTTTTGGAGTACGGAACAAAAAAAAAATTGAGACAAAAATAGAAATATATAATTCAAAATAGGGAAGAAGATAGGTGTTACCACAATTGAATTGTGACACCGAGCCTTAATTTATTAGTTTAATTACAAATTTGATAAATTTTCGTTCGATCTGATTATGAGGTATATGTTTGTTATGTTATATTTTAAAAGTTGAAGCACTATTTTATACAAAAATAGTAGTTAATTGTGTAGGGAGAATAGTCTCCTAGTCAAGACACGTATTTTCATATGTGAGGTCGTGTGTTCAAATCTCATTGCGTCGGATTATGTGAGATTTTGGGTTAAAATAGAAAAGCTACTCATGTTATGTAGCTCGATTTTTTTGAATAAAAGTATAAAAAATTTGTAGGGAGAATAGTATTGCTTCAAAATAAGTATTCATTTATTTCATTTTTTAAAAGAAATGGTCCCATAATTAGAGCAATATAAAATGGTGCAGAAATGAGTGGTATTTGAGAAAATTAATAAAAAAATAAGTGTACTACAAGAGATTATAATATAGAGTAAATTACAAGTACTTATTTTGAAATATACACTTTTTGTATATGATTATTATAAAGTTTAGTTTGTTATTTTTGGCTAATTTAAAATATATCACAAAATTTTTGTCTATTTTTTCTGTCAAAATTAATAGAATATTTTAAAAAATTCAATATATGCCCATCACATGACCAATTTTTGTTTTGAAATAACAAAATTGTCCTTCAATCAATTACCCATTTTTCATCAAGAACATGTTCATCATATTCACCGAAAAATTCATAATTTTACCGGCAAATTTAAAGTTTCGCCGGAAAATTCAAGTTTTCAGGTGAGATCTTTACAAAATTTACAAAAAAATTAATTCCAACAAGATTTTTTTTTTTTTTAAATTAAAAGCAACTTGATTCATTTTAAGGCCACAACACCAAATAATTACATAAAACATGA
>JAYMTA010005962.1:0-10866 GCA_036897625.1 Pelargonium cotyledonis | reverse complement strand
GTCCCCAGATCTAACGGGTAAGTCCAGCGGCGGCGAGGGAGGACGGACGACGAGGGAAGACAGACAGCAGCGGCTCCAGATCTGATTTTTTTTTTTTGTATTTTTTGATTTTTTTTTATGTAAATTGGAAAATTTTTGGTTCAATTAT
The DNA here is from genome assembly GCA_036897625.1 of Pelargonium cotyledonis. Lineage (NCBI taxonomy): Eukaryota > Viridiplantae > Streptophyta > Magnoliopsida > Geraniales > Geraniaceae > Pelargonium > Pelargonium cotyledonis. The sequence goes on along the minus strand of JAYMTA010005962.1, from coordinate 10,718 downwards.
TTGGATTTGAGTATTGTTTGTGAAAATCATATGAAATTTGTCAAAAAAAGCAAACAAAATTTTCAAATTCTAATGACTTTATTTGTTTCCGGCGAGTTTATCATGATTTCGGCGATGGTATGAAGATTTCGGTGAGTTTTTGATGATTCCGGTTAGGATTTGAATTTTTAGGCAACAATATGCAGATTTCAGCAAAGCAAATGAAGAAGAAGGGTAAAGTGAGGGTATTTTTGAAATTTCAAAACTAAATTGATCATGTGCTGAGCACATGTCTCATTTATTAAAATATTTCATTAAATTTAACGAAATTTATGAATAGATAAATATTTGGCATAATTAAAGATATCCAATAATTAATTACTATAGTTTGAAAAATACAAATTTAAAAAATGTCAAGCAAAGAATACGTGTCATTTTCCCCTTATTCTATTCTCTCAATTATTCAATTAATTGTGACCACTATGTTGCAACGTCCCTGACAACAAATATAATGATTTATCTCATCTCTTATTCCCTCAATCAATAATATAATTGTTCTTATGGAGATTAAAACCCAACAGTATTGTTCAAATCTCATATCATCAAATTTTCTTTGTCACACCACAAAATTGTTAAAAACTCATTCCATGAAGTATAGGTATACAAAAAATACCATTCTGGCTTCTTCTTTATGGCTAGATGCGCATCAACAGCATTACAAATACTTGTGGCTGCTGCGATTTTCTAATCTACATCTATGGATTCAACTCTTACATTACATAATTAATCATTTCAATTGAATTGCAAACTTAAACTCCTTGGGATGATACGAATTCAATAAACAAAAGGATGGAACTATGTAAATTCATTGATATTGGAAAGAAATTACACATTGCATAGATCTACAGCATCGACTAAACAATCAAAAGCTCAGATCTAAGCTCTCTCTCCGCGAATCCTCCTAGCAAGCTGAATATCCTTGGGCATGATAGTCACTCTCTTGGCATGAATGGCGCACAGATTTGTGTCCTCAAAGAGTCCGACCAAATACGCCTCAGCAGCCTCTTGCAGAGCCGCGACGGCACTGCTCTGGAATCGGAGATCGGTCTTGAAGTCCTGAGCGATCTCTCGCCCCAGCCTCCGGAAGGGAAGCTTGCGGATCAGAAGCTCTGTGCTCTTCTGATACTTGCGGATCTCCCGGAGAGCCACAGTTCCGGGCCTGAATCTGTGCGGCTTCTTCCCCCCTCCGGTAGCCGGAGCAGACTTCCTGGCAGCTTTGGTTGCCAGCTGCTTACGCGGAGCCTTTCCTCCGGTAGATTTCCTGGCGGTCTGCTTGGTTCTGGCCATTGAAGAAAATTGAGAATGCTTTCTATTGTTTGTTTTTCGAGAAAGAGAGAGAAAATGTTTTGTTGACTGATGAAGGTACGGCAATTTGGGGGTTTATTTATAGCTGTGTGAATTATAGAAGCGGGAACTTGAGAAATTTATTGAAATTTTTTGACAGTTTTGGTTTCGGGAGGATGACTGTGAACCGTGAATTTACGACACATCCAACGGCTGAGATTAGTTTTAGAAGGAGTCACGCGGATTGCTATCCGTGGCAACAGCGAATCCACCAATAAGATTATAGATTGGGCTAGCTACAAATGCTCAACTCGCCGTGAGTTAATATATGGGCTTTGGACCCGTTTAAATTTAACGGTGACGTTACCTCATCGATTAACCATCATATTTGCTCTAATTAATTTATAGACGCTGAACGTCTTGTCGGAACTATTTCTTTTGAGTTTTGACGGAGCTTCAATCACTAATAGCTTGACTGAGACTCATTGCTCTCTATAAAATAATTTAGTAAAAAAATCAAATCATTTGTATCATCAATTACAAAATAAAGTGAAAACACTAGTAAAGTGAATGTGGAAGGTTCATTGTGAGAACAACTCGCTTATATATATATATATAGAAGGAAAGTTGCAATAACCAGTTAATAGAAAAGTGAAGTTTTATTTCTAGTTACATATAATGTTTGAAGTATCGAAACGTCTTTATAACCGACTATTTACAATGTACAAAACATAAATATATCATATTTACTAAACCAGCTCATTGTATTGCCAAAGCTCACCATATCATAAACCTACTACCATCAAACAAAACTTTTGTACATGAGTAACCTATTGTAGAACAAGGCCTTGAGAAATGAGGAAAACAACTTGACCTCACAACTCAACAGTCTGGTGTACAAATTGCTTCATCCAATAGCTCATGAAAAATCAACTCTTCCAGCTCAAGCTCCACACACTCAACATCCATTTGGAGGTTCATCCAATTTCCTTTAGACAAATCATCAGCTACAACATGATCCAATGACTCCTCTAGTTCCGGCCTCAAGCTAATGTATTGTTCAATTCTTGCCCACACTTCCTCAAGAAGGCGGTGACCAGTTGGCAGCGGACGGATTCTGCTATCATAGGAGAAGGCCTTTGGGAAGTAGGATAGTGATATCTTGTAGATATCAAGTAACACTTCGTTAACTAGGTCGAAAAGAAGCTGGTGATCACAGTAGCCAATAGTATCATCTTCGCTGTATTCAAGTTCGCGGTGCAAGATAGTCTCTAAATCATCAAACAAAGAGAGGTTCAAAGGCTGGTCCAGGGAATGCCATGTATCAATGTACTTGTTACCAATGAAGCCTGAGAGCTCAAACACATCTCTCACATAATTGAACTCAGCCTCATGATTTTTGTCCAACTTGAAGTGCAGCAAGTGTTTATTGTCGGCAATCTTGTCTACTCCTGCAACATTCTCAGGGCATGATATGATGCAAAAGTCCGGTGCAGAATCTACACCATAGTTACTTTCCAAGTTATCAGAGCAGTCAGCCTCATCCAAACCTGAAACAGTTTCACAAAAAACTGTTAGTAAATAGTAATCATCGTTGACAAATATCAAACGAAAATGGTTTGCTAAAATGAAGACTGGGGGCTCTCATCAAGAGTCAAAACATTTTGGTTATGGTACTTTTTATCGATATAAATCACATATTAGTAAGGCATCAGATGTACTTAAACCAGCAAGTTCGATAGTTCTTGTGGTCTGTTTAAGACTTTGAGTAGTCTAAGTTAACTTTCGTAATTGGGAATTCAAGAGGTATGTTGGCTTACCTGTTGAGTCTGGCAGCTCTACAGAACTGATTATATCATTTGCACCATCTGAAAGTGGTGTTGAAATCCCTATCTCCTGGCTGAGGTTCATCTGATCAAGACCAGACTCCTGCTCTTGCCGAGGACTATTTTCACTCACAATGAGCTTAGCTACATTCTCATTCTGAACCTGGTCTTCTATCTCATCAATTTCATCATTGTGTTTGTTTATGCCCACCCTTAGATCAAACTGATATTCAGTTTCCATGTCACTTCCTTCAGGTAGGTTCCACTGAAGCTTAGGCCCAACAGCAGAATTTGACTGTTCATATTTTGCTGAACCTAAAGGGGTACCTGCCAAGTTTGGTTCTTGAGGATACTCAACTTCTTTACAGTGATCCATGGTAGTCTTGATAGGCATTGCTGAATGGAGGGTGTCACGAGACACCTCAGATAGCAAGGAACAAAAAGAGTCCATGTTAGGCAGAGAGGAATTTCTTCGGTAGGAGCTCATAGTATGTCCTCTCGATGGCAATTTATCTTCACTTGTCAATTTCAGGATTCTAGGTTGATGCCACTTGGCCTCTCTGATGAAATTATAGTCGAATAGCCATACATATCTATCCATTGACTCAACTGGGGAAGATGATCTTTTCAAGTCTTGGAATGTACTCTTGCTACTACCATTTTCAGAACGATCATTCTCAAAAGAAACTAATGGTTTGTCTGTACCATTACCACCAGGGTCTTTGTTCAGGACTCTTTCCATGGATGCTTGGTGATGCTTCTTTTTGCTGTCCTTGAATGCATGTTTTATCCTGTGCTTAATATGTATAAAATGGTTCCTAAATAATTTAGTCCACCCCTGGTTAACTGATCTACGTGATAAGCTGTCACTGCAAAGATTATGATCATCCACAATAGGCGTTGAACCCGCATAATAATCCTTGATAGACTTGGATGCAACAAGATTGGGCATTTGAGTACCTTTGAGAAACCTATCACCTTTTGGGAAGGACCAAACTTCATTTTTCTTGTGCTGGGGTGTACTAGGCATGGAGTATCTGATGCGCGAATCAGCTACCGGAAATGACACTGATTTGGTGAATTTCACACTTCTTATGGAGTGTCCTGCAGTACCAACACTTGGATGCTGTAAGGATTTTTGGAAGAACTCGTTGTTTACCTTACACGTTTCCAGAACATCTGCATAGTTCTTCGACTGATCATGTGAACTTTCTTTCTTGAGTTCCTCAGAATCCACACGCTTCTGTTTCATTGTGCTTTCCTTTACTTCATCATAATTTTCTGGTTTCCCAACAAGTTGGCTATTCCCTTTGCAGCCCACAGCATTCACTTTACTGAACATATCACAGTCTTTGTTGCATGTAGTGACTTCAACATGGGCCTTTTGCAGAACTGAATCATGAAATGTATGGTCTGGAGGTTCCGAATGACGGACATAATCAGTTTCTTCTATTTCTTCCGTAATAGTCTCTGTTGAGATGGATTCTTTTGTGTAGGCTTTTCCACAGCTTCTCTTTGTAGAGCTAGTCTCCATATCTTGTTCAATCTGATATGTTTACAATTATAGTAATCTGAGTTCATGTTTGTTGTGTGTAAAAGAAACACATGAAAGATTCACCATCACTCAGAAGTTTCTAATAATCGTTTCTGCAATGTCAAGAACATAGTCTCGATAAATGTTTACTAACCAGGAAGTGGGCTGTTTCGGACTCCATGAGGTCTTCGTTATCATCAACTTTGCAGCTAAAAGAGTTTGTTTTTGGAGTTCCAATACCTAAAAAAAATACATAGTTTACATAAATATTGTCAATGACTAACAGAGCAAAAGATCAAGTAAATTACTACAGCTCTCCCCTCCAAAAAATTATGTGCAACAGACTTGAACCAAACTGATAGATAATATGCCAACTGTTCATTTCCTACCATGCTTAATTGCTTTGAAATCAATAGAATTCCAGAACTGAACCTCTTAGAACAAAGTCATTGCCTTAAGGCTTAAGCATACGCATTAATTTTCATGCTCGTCGCCTTAAGAAAACCTTTAAAATACACTCGCTAGAACTGAATGGCATCAGTTTTTTCTCTAATTCACATTTCAAATGATTGTATTACATATCTTTGCTGATTTTGGTTACTGAATTATTGGCAATAGCAATTTCACAAGTTCAAAGTGAAAGATTTAAAGAAGTAAAAATAACCCTAAGCATTAATCTTCATGCTTATCACCTAAAGAAAACCTTTAAAACACACTCAGCTAGAATTGCAAATATGACATTCTGTCATTTTGTAAACTGTATAGTTGGGCTTTCTGCAGAAACAAGCTAGACAAGAACAACACTTTTCCAAGAAAACTAGCTCTAAAATCATCTAGAGAAGAGATTCTTGGTTATTTTGAAAGGGTTAACATAATCACTTTCCGCGTCTACTTCAATCGAAATGCCATACCATGATCATTAAAGCAGTAAAAAGGAGAGGCAAGTTGGGAAATCTTACATCTGAATTGTGTGCCTCTACCATGCTTGGGACGCTTCTTTCTTACATTAGGCCAATGATGATGATCCAGCATGTGAAGCATGCCCCATATGCATGCTGAGTTATGTTGATGATGATGTTGGTCCTCGAATTGAATAGCTGAATTTTCGCTGTTCAAGTTTCTTCCCATGTTTGATCCAATACGAAGAAGTGTCCGTGAAGTCTCAATACTCTGAAACCCAGCTGAGTCAATCAGTTTCAGCACCTCTTTATCTATCTTGACACCTGATAATATAACATGAACAAGTGATGAAAGTCATGTAATGGAGGATATATGTAGAAAATCGTAAAAAACTTAACCAACTACTCAATTTTCTGATAGCCAAAAACATAAGGATTCAGTTTCCAATAATTCCATTTCCAAAACTAAAACAACCCAATGTTTCAGAAACTAGCCAAAACCTTTCACTCTTCAGCCAGAAATTTTATCGAACACCTCGTAGACATGATTTTAAAGAGAACTTATGAACCCACTTTCAGACTTTCTTCTCTGAGTAATCATCCACAGAGACATGCCAAACAAATTTCCATGATCAAATTCATATGAAATTGAACAAAACAGAAAGATTAATAGAACCCACTAAAGAGACTGTGTTAAAGAAAAGTAAGAGACCAGTTTCCGTAACCTTTGACCAAATCGTTGTTGGGACAAAGAAGTGTTGCAGAGAGTCCTCAATTATGGCGGGCTTGTTTCGAAGAAGAAAATATAGAGAAAATCAGTAATATTGTTGGTGATCACAAGTCACGACTCGTTCAAATGTTGGTATATTGAAATGGCTGCCACCTGCGAATGGATGGATTGGGAGTTTAAATTTACTTTTATTACACGGCACTAATATCAAATCATGGCATGGTCAAGCTTGTTGACTTTAAGATAAATGGCAACGTTACATGTTAGCCTCCGCTCACTAATTACAAATGTATAAAAATTCATTAACAGCTACCAATAATTATCCATTAGAAATATATGTGTGAAACACATGCATGCACGAAATGAACTTGTGTCAATTCTCTTTATGTGTTTTTTAAGATCTTGTGTTCAATTTTGAGGTTCTATGTTGAAAGCACCTTTGAATGTATAAGAGCGTTTAAATATAAATTGTATTACTGTACACATGTTCACAGTCTTAATCAGTAAACTGGCCGAAAATATTTACTTTGTATATGAAATTCGATAGCCATTTATAGGAAGAAACCCAATTTTGACACAATCCAATGTAAATAATAGGAGTAATTACAGTCAGCCCCTGTGTACTAGTCACCGATGACACTTAATCATGTAGAACTTTCAATTGTGACATTTAATCTTGTTAGAACTTTCAATTGTGACACGTATAAACCCGTAAGACTTTTAATTGTGACCTTTAACTCCTATAAACTTGGCAAAACATTGTTCCGTTAGTTAAACCTAACTGAAATACACAATATATCTCTCATCACATGCATGACACTCTCTCTCTCAGAATATGATTTTTTTGCCGAAATCACAAAATTTAACATCTTCTATGAAATCAGATTCCGACCAAAAAAATCATATTCTGACAAAAATTCTCAGATTCTGGCATAAAAGAAATTAAATTTTGACAAATATTCTCATAATCCGGCAACATTTTGAAGATTCAGGTGCCGTGGTTAGGTGTCATTGGATTAATGTCACAATTGAAAGTTCTTGTAATGTGTTTGTTGCAGACCAAACCAAACCCTCATGCGGGTTATATTTTCAGTCAATATACTAGGTATGTATGTATGTATGTATTATTTGTAGGAACATGTATGTTCCATGCAAGCTTTAGATTCCATTAAGTGTTATAAATCATGGTTGTTAGGAAGTGTCCAAGGTGGTCTTGTAACGCTTATGTTGTGTCCAAAGAAGAGAAGCATGGGAATAATGTCATGTCCATGGTTTCACGTGCATGCATGTCCATGGTACAACTACAAAGATGCTCAACACTACATTGACATTTGACGGTGTCTTTTGTCGTCTCCACTACCACGCAAGACAAGCCTCCGCGTGGTGGCGAATGCTAGAGTATGCTATGAAATGACATTGTAACATGGGTTCACCAACATTTCAATGGATCAAATGGTTTGTGCATCACTCAAACACCATTGTGTCTCAAATTCAATGTTATCTAAATGTACCATTTAAAAAAAAATTAATTATATCGTTCTAATATACCGTATACACTAAAGTATTTATAATTGTATTCAGTAGTGGGTGCAAGACACGCAACAATAAAATATTTAAGTTTAACATAATTTAACGTGTTTAGTATGTGTATTAAATGAATAAAAGAAAATAAGTCTAGATTTTATAGATTTAGAATGCAATGTGTGTATTTTTTTCACCGATTCAGTTTAGAAATCAAATATTGAATTGTGATTTCTAAAGATCGTGTGTAAAGGCAACAAATAACTCATAAAAAAATAAGAAAACATGGAACCAGTAAAAGTAAAGTAGCAAAATCTTGTGGGTCTTGCTTGAGTATTTCAAGTCTGCTCCTGCAACATTTGTTAGTGATCGATTGGGTAACCAAGTCAATTGCTACACTATGGAGTAGACAAATATTGCACCATAAGTTTCCAAGCCGTTGATCCACCCTTTCCACAATGACCTTCGAGAGCACCCCAATCTCAACCAAAACACCTTACATCCCATGCCACATTACATAGTATGAACAAGCAACCTTCTATGTCTACAACATTATACCCCACATATGGCAAGATCCCTCCGGAGTTAAATGGGTTTTTTTCTTTTATAATTTTAGCAAAACTAAACTGGATAGATTAAGGAGGAAAAGAAGTTTGGACCTCCATGGCTAGAATTGTCAAAATACAGTCGTTATTCAATAAAAAACGATGAATGCTATTTAGTAGTTAGGAATGAATACACAAAAATAATGGAGTTGTGTATTATGCAATCTCACAAAAACGTGACTGTCATGTAAATCTTCGTGTTATTACGAATGAAAGAATAATATATTGTTTTACTTTCTCAACTAAAAATAATATCTTGTGGATCCACCTAAGAAATCTTCATTATTGTGGATTATACTGCAACACTCTTCAGTTTGAGAGATTTCTCTGAAAAATTCTCACAACTTTATAAACTTTAACTAAGAATCTTTTCATAATCACATGATTAATTATTATGAAAATATCGCTTCGAGTCATGTTGCGCATCGTTCCTTATTACGTGACACTTACATCAACACCTATGCTCTACATGCAAAATCAATGTGTAGAATATGCTTAAACATTCTGTCGTTCCTTATTCATTGAAACTTATTGATATACGTACTTTACATGCAAAACTAATGTGTATAATATAGATCTCTCAATTTATCACATGCAAAATATGGATATCGCCTTTTAGTAAGTCACGAGACGTCCTTCTCATTGTTACCTATATTACTCATAACAAGTTGACACACCTTTAACAATCATACATGCTTTTCAGGTGACCATACATGTGCTCACACTGGATATGTTCGATATGTTTGATACGAAGACATATGTGTACTCGAAGTTATGTAATTTTGTCCTCATCAACTTTAGTACAAAATGAAATACATAAGTACCTCACATTAGACGTAAATTAAAATTGGGCCCACCTAAAAGTTATCGAGAGGTCTCGATACGCTTGTCACATCAAGGGGATCGATTCAAGAAAAACAATAGTCCAAAAGAGAGTTGAATAAGAACTCAAAGGAATTGATGGGGGCCCGCACAAGCAGTAGAGCATGTGGTTTAATTCGATGCAAAGCGAAGAACCTTACCAGGGCTTGACATGCCGCGAATCCTCTTGAAAGAGAGGGGTGCCTTCAGGAGCCAAATGATCAATTAAATAAATCTTAAAAAACAAAAAAAAAATGAAGTGCACGACAGGGACACGTGCCACACACGCTTAACCTATTGCTTTGTCTGTCACGTTAACCTGCCACATGGCTCATCCAGGTTGCCCAGACACATGTTGCTCCACAAAACCTCATTAAACTACGTGACATGCAACGACATCCATCACATTAGTCTGACTCACACGACCTCCACCAATCACGAAATAACATGTAAATTCTTTTACCAGATCACCACAAAGAGCATCCCCACTCACATAAAGTTCACATCCTCACTATAACACTCATGCGTTCTCACTCACTCAATATTTAATTTCACTCACTTGAGACTACGTAGGCTCGTCGTATGGATTAATGCACCCTTCCCGCTAGAGCAGGCCTGTAAATCGAAACCATTTATTTAAGGTGCGTAGGTCCAAGTCACCATCTTGGGCTCATTTTGAACGTCCCTAATTGAATTCTTTTAGTATTGTTAAACTTGAACTAGATCTTGAACATAGCTATGTCTAATTTTATTGAAAAAACTGCATTTTAACATAATTTAGTTTCAGGACAAAATATGGGTATCTTGCCTATTTCTCATAACCATATCCTGTGTCTTCGAATCCCGCGAGTATACGCACGTTCGGACAGCGCGATTGAGTATCAATCTCAACCCTACAGTTATTTATAAAAAAGAAATAAATATATAATTGTGTGTATCAACATCAGCATCAGCATCGGATGGTGAAGAATTGATGATCATGATCCGTCGTCACACCATAGTCTCTCTCACAGCTCACTCACACTCCACAATCTGTCAGTCCACACTACTCGCTTCTCCTACCTCTTTCTTCACCACTCTCTGCTACACTACATTCAACACCGATCTGCAAAAACAATGGCCTCTTTTCACTTTCCCCATTTTACCCCTACTACCCTCCTCTATTTCCTTCTCCTACCCTCTCCCATTTTGGCCCTCAACATCACCGCCCTCCTCTCCTCCTTCCCCGACCTCTCCGACTTCACCGCCCTCCTCGCCTCCTCCGTCGCCGCCGATCTCTCCCACCGCTCTTCCCTCACTCTCCTCGCCGTCCCCAACTCCTTCCTCGCCTCCTCCTCCTCCCTCACCGCCCACCTCCCTCCCTCCGTCGTCGCCGACGTCCTCCGCTACCACGTCCTCCTCCAGTACTTCTCTCTCTCC
>JAYMTA010005961.1:0-10867 GCA_036897625.1 Pelargonium cotyledonis | reverse complement strand
CTGCTACCTCCAGAATCTACCACCCCTTCTCTCCTACGACCCCGGCCCCAACTCCGTCCAAGAACCGCCTCTCCGCCTCCTCCTCCTCCTCCATCTCCTACAAATCCTCCTCCGCCGCCAGCAACAAATCCTCCCTCTCTTTCCTCTTCATACTCCTCTTGTCTCTCCGCTCCCTCTACTCCCTCCTCCCATTTCTCCGATCCTCTCCCTCATTCTCCCTCTTCCCTTTCTCTTTTCTCGTCTCTCTCCTCTCCTTCCTCCTCACCCTCGCCTTCTCCGCCTTCTCTCCTTCCTCCAGAGACCCTTTTCGCCACCATAAACTGAACCAGCCCATCTTCTCCATCGCCCAGATCACGCCGTCCCAGAACCGCATCTTGGTTGTGAAATCGCTGCTTCTGGCCGTTGTTTTTCTCCTACGGTTCCAGGCACTGAGGTATTGCGGCACCTCGGCGATGATTTTGGCTGAATTGTCCGGAAATGTGGCTGCGCGGTTCGCGGTAGAGCGGAGCAATCGTAGCGCGGGAGAGTGGAATCGGAATCGGTCTTCGAAGGTTCGTGGGTTCTGTGTTCTGTTTACTGGCTTGTTTTTGTTGTCTATAAGTTGGGATCGGATCGAATGCTTTCCATTTTCCTCTTCATTTAGAGAGAAATGGGGCAATTCAGTGACTCTCAGAGAAAATTGCATCAGGGTTTGGCCCATGTTGCTTCCATTTCTCTCTGGTTTCTTGGGATGTTACGAGCGAGTTTCCATAAATTGGGGAACAATTAGGCAGTTGGGTCACAAACGAGTTCGGTTGATTTCATTGTTTTATACAACAGCTTTGCTTTTAGTTCCTGCGGTTGCGAGTTCTCTCATATCCAAGGCTGATGAAGACAATGTTTCTATTGGAAGTTTAGGCTGGCCTTTGGTGAACACTGTTGTATTCGGTGTGCTATTGAGTGAGACTTGTAGTGATGATAAGTTTGTGGGTTCGAAAGATTTTCAGAGGGAGTTTTTGGTCACCTTTGTATGTACTATTGTCTTGGAGCTGTTCTACTTTCCCGAGCTTTCACTTTGGGGATTGTTGCTCTGTGGATTGTTATTTTATATTGCTGTGAGAGAGTTAGATCCTGTTCATTTGAACCATCTCGACTTAGGGTCAGATGTTTCGGATTCCTTAACTACCTCAATTATGAAGCCTATCCGGCACATTTTGAGTGAGAGGAAGTCTCGCAAAATTGCACTTTTCCTTTTAATCAACACGGCGTACATGGTTGTGGAATTTGTTGCTGGCTTCATGAGCAACAGTCTTGGGTTGATATCGGATGCATGTCACATGTTGTTTGATTGTGCTGCTCTGGCCATCGGGCTTTATGCTTCGTACATTTCAAGATTGCCTGCTAACAGTCAGTTCAATTATGGTCGCGGGAGGTTTGAGGTTCTTTCAGGATATGTTAATGCAGTCCTTCTGGTTCTGGTTGGGGCACTCATTGTTCTGGAGTCATTTGAGAGAATTTTGGACCCTCAGGAGATTTCAACTACTAGTTTGTTAACTGTTTCAATTGGAGGGCTTTTAGTGAATGTGGTGGGTTTGATCTTCTTTCACGAAGAGCATCATCATGCCCATGGTGGTTCATGCTCGCATTCCCACTCCCATTCCCATTCCCATTCCCATTCACACCACCACGAGCAGTCACATGATCATGGAAGTTGTGACAAGTCTCATGAATGTATTAATATTTCTCATGAGCTTCACGGAAGCTCTTGTTCTAGCCATGATGACCATGCTCACCAACATCCCTGCAATGACCATGCCCACGATCATGGCCCTCATGAACTTGGCCATCACAAACATGCTCACGGACATGACCTTCATGCTCACCATGACCATTCTCATCAACATGATCACCATGCTCACCATGCCCATTCTCACCAACACAACCACCATGACCATAATCATCAACATGAGCCCCATGCCCTTGAAAGCTTACTTCCTAGCTCGGCAGTGGGCGTGCAATCTGATGGAACAGTATTGCAGAAGAAACAGCATCGTTACATTGACCACAACATGGAAGGAATTTTCTTGCATGTTCTGGCCGACACCCTTGGAAGTGTTGGAGTTGTCCTATCGACCCTGTTAATCAAGTACAAGGGGTGGCTTGTAGCTGATCCTGCATGCTCAATATTTATTTCTGTTCTAATTGTATCTTCAGTTATTCCATTACTCAGAAATTCCGCAGAGATTTTGCTTCAGAGAGTTCCCAGGGTACACGAGCAAGATCTGAAAGAAGCTGTTAATGATGTTATGAAGATCAGGGGAGTACGTGGCATTCAGAACTTGCATGTGTGGAGCTTTACAAACACAGATGTTGTGGGGACATTGCATCTTCATGTCTCCGCCGAAACTGATAAAGCTTCTACAAAGGCACAGGTGTCCCACATATTACATGATGCTGGTGTGAAGGACTTGACAATGCAGGTGGAATGTATAAAGAACTAGAGTGTACTCTTTTCAGTTTGAAGTGTTTGGACAAGAGAATAGAATTTACCTTTGCTTTGGTGCGGTAATGAGTAGAAGAATGTTTGTTTCTCCGGATACTCTTCCAAACCATGGTTCGTAGATTTTCAGATAAATCAGTAGAGATGAGACTCATCTGGGTTTTGGCAAGCATTTGCATGGGTTTTATGCTTTTGTTTGCTTATTCTCTGATTAACATGTATCTAATCAGCGAAGAAAGTTGAAACAGATCATTAACTATAGCAGTCAAGCAGCAATGAATTGTTCTTGTCACTTGTTATTGGGCCAAATGTATAAAAAATTACTACTGAATGTGCTTTATTACTTGGGTATGCATAATTTTTCTTCTATAAGTAAAGTCATGTGGTGCATCAATGGTCATGTGGCTTAAGCTGGTTGCATTTACCCGAGACAGCAACAGGAATCGAATGTCGTGACAGCTGCAGCACAAATGATCAAGGTACGGAAATTGCATCTTCCATTTGGGAAAAGTGACATTCTTTTTCATGTCATTTGTATTGGTGTTTTTGCAGCCTGTTTCATTAAGAGTGTTTGGTAGGAGAAGTCCATTAGTTGTGTTTGTGGATGCAGACCTTGAAAAGAGTTGGTAGACTTTGAAAACAATTGATGATATATATAGAAGCTTGTAAAAGCTCAAAGATTTATTGAATTATAAGCTTTACTGATGTTGATATTTGTCTGTGTTCAAGCTTAGTGTATTGTGGATGTTAATTGTTCCCAAGTACATGGACATAGTTTCAATTAGAAATAAGGGCAAATTGTATATATCCTCCATTGAGTTACCACTTGTTGCAAAAACAACCCACCAGTGACGCAAGGTTTTGCAAAATTCCACCAAAACTTGTTAATAGTATTTTTTTTTATAACACCATTAGTCTTCTATACGAAATAAACAAAATACTCTTTAAGTGATAAATCTCTTTGATAACCAAATAAACCCTTAAGTTGAATAAAATTTAAAGAATATTAACCAAACATACCCTAAACTACTCTTCTTCTCCAACATTCCAGCTGAGATCGACGGTAGGCTCTGGCATTCGTCTTCGCCACCACGAGCACGGCCACCATGGCTTCCGTCCAGATTTGATTTGCTTGGTCCAGATCTAGATTGCTTCCAGCGTTGCTGGTTTGACACAGCTCCGAAGAAGGCACTTCCATGGCTTCGACGGCTCCTACGGCTCCCATTGGTGGCTGGAGACGATAATTCAACGTCGTACTCATGGTTGTGCTCCAGAGCAACAACATCTGGAAACAAGATATGGAAATGAGATCTGTGATCTGGGAAACACGATCTACAAAATCAGCAGCTCCCGGTGGTGGCTGGAGACGGCGTGGTTGGCGACGGTGGCGATGGATCGCTCCGACAATTTCAAGCGACATCCATGAGGACGACTGCGTTGCTGGTTCGAGCACGGTGGTGCCACCATGAGGACGATGGAGATGGCGTTGCTGGACGGAGGAGATCGGTGGCCTCCATTCACGGTGAGATCGGCGGTTCACGATGGTGCTTGGTGCTGGAAAGAGGAGATCGGCGAGATCAACAGTGCCAAGCCACTCCAATTCCGACCACACGAGGACGACGAAGACATTTGGTTAATCTAGCCGTGCGAGTGAGAGGATGTCCCGGGATTAATTCTCACTCATCACATTTTTGTTGGTGGTGTAAAAGAACATTTTTGTACGGTAAGACGCTAAAAGTTCTAGACTTGTGTTAAGAGATAAATTCCATTTTCTGAACATCCTTATTTATACTCATTTAGGTCAATATATATATAAAAAAATAATTTTAATTTAGTTTGATTCAGTTGATATTCATAAAATCCTGCAATAAATTGCAGATTCTGGCGAACAGAAAAATTATATGATCGCCGGAATCTTTATTTAATGGAAGAAAAATAAAAAAAGAATAGTTTGGTCATTATAAAAAATTACACAATATGCACACAACACATGATCTATTTCATCACATTTTCTATGCAAGTTAACGAAAATTGTAGTTTTGACAAGTTTTTTAGTAAAACCTTGTATCACTTATAGGATGTTTGCAAAAAGTAGTATTTCCACAGAGGTTATATGCAATTTGCCGCAAAAATAAAGAGGGACTTTATTGTAGGGCAAATATTGACTCATGTCTACATATACATTGTCAACTGCTATATGAAGTTTAAAACATCCATGTATGAGAAGTCAGAAGTTTGAAATGTAAAGCACATGAAGATGATGGTAACATGCTGCTAAAGATTTGTCAGAATATCTATGAAACCAACACTAACAGGCTAAATTTCACTGGGAAAAAACAAAAGTGAACAAAATTTTGTAGATGCATACAGATCATTCGTGTTCGGTGTAAGAAAATACACAAGACATTCAAGCATGGCCTATCTTCCTGCAGCTCGCAAGAACCAAACTAGATTTCTCTCTCCTTTTCTACTGCCTAATTTACTCATCTTCCAGAGAACCTTACAAAGCATGAACATAAACCTACAGAGACTATGTTCTTGTACACCTGCTAAAACAAATTGCTCAGTTGAAGCTAATATATTCCCTGTAGATGACAGGAACCTCCCAATGTCTAGTTTGGTTAGAAGTGGGATTTCAACAATAAAGCCGGAGCCTTTTTGCAACCAACAACCTAGTTCTCATACAGCACCAACAAGAAGGATTGAATAAGTTACTCGTACTCATTGGTGTGGTCGTATTTCCAATTTGTATGCCTGTATTTCCATGGGAGAGATAGCAACCTGTCCTTCTGGAGCAACATCTCGAAACTGCTCAGTGTATCCCAGCATCTCTGTGTCTTCATGAAGAAGATTCAAAGAAGTTGCTTTTGCATCTAACACTTCAAGTTCCTTGAACATATTGAACAGATTTACATGCTCATCCGCAACACTCTTGCACTGTGATATTCCTTTTGGATGATACGAAGAATCCCAACTTCGTCTATGTAAGATTAGAACATATCTAGAGTCTTTACGAGGTTGCCGAGAATATTTTGATGGCCAGGGGACCTTAAAATTTACTACATGCAAATCACATGGTAAGGAAGCAGCTAAAGGAGAGAAGGACCTTGAAACTGGCTGCACAGCTACATCCTGTGGCTGCTTGGCAACAAATGCATGGAGTGGATGGTTCAGATGAGCACCAACATTATGAGAAAGAAGCGATGGGTTCAAAGGAAGTGGATTAGAAACAGGGTTAGGAGTAGAGGAAGTACTGGACTCTACAAGGAGGTGAAAGATTACATTCATTGCACGGTTATCCATAACTCCCTGCCCAAGACCTCGTCCATCATCCCTTACCAAACGACGATCAAGCATTATCTCTAACCACCCATCCTGTAGACTTGCCACACCCAATGACTGTCGAGAGTGAACGTAAAACCGCTGACCGTTTGATCCTTGCATGAATGCAAGAGAAGGCATTGGGTAGTAATTTCCCTGCAGTGGAATCTTATCATAGGTTTCTCTTCGACTCATCTGAAAGCCATTTAAATCAGAGTAGAAAATCCTTTGGTTATTAATGCCAGTCTGGTATCTAACTATCAATTCTTTGTCATTAAAATCTTTACCAAGAAGCTCAACATGGTATTCCTTCTCAATGATTAACTCTTGTATAGTGTTACCTCCATTATAAATACGAGTGCTGTGGGAGATGGGAGACTTGTCCCATGGCGTCATTGGATAAGAGTATACTTCCTGCATCAAAGGGCCCTCTGACAACACCATCTGCCCGCCAGCACTAATGATAGGCTCAGCCTTACCAGATCGGCCGGATCAGGTGGCCCCCCCTCCCTCACTCGAGTACATAGCTATTTCTTCACCAACAACAATTTGGGAACCATTTTTATAGCTTACTTTCTGCAACAAACCACGCTTGACATCAAAAGTGAGTGTCTGCTGCCGGTTCTGGATTTCAACCAAATCACCTTCTACTTTTGAGCAAGAATAGGGAGAGGGGCAAGGTACTGGATTGGACTGTGTGAAAATTTTCAGTTTTGCTAGTTTGGCCTTTTCACATCCTTTAAAACCATTAGCAACATAGTACATTTGCAAACCCATGGGAGGAATAGAAGCTTTCCAAAGGAGGCGATGCCTCCCAGTGAAGTGTTTGCTTCCATCATGCTGCAATTCAGGAGAAATTTGACTTTTAACACAAGTCAAGTTTGAGTCCAAAACAGCTACATCCGGTCTGTTGACGAGGACCATCACAACCTCTTCTCTTGTCTGCTCCAAAGGATTGAAAATAACCACTGCATGAGCAGTTCCTTCACGAGCACTGATTACTCTATGAACAGGTTGCACATCATATTTTGATCTCACCTGTTCTGGCTCAAACTGAGAAGGGTTCTGATCAGATCTATCATGCCGAATTCCAAGCAATACTTCAATAGCTTTAGACATGAAAATTTGCAAGTCCTGTAGAGAAGTATGCATCCGAGACCCATAATCAAAAACCACATGATCCTTCGCAGTGCCGGTGACCCCATCATGATGCTGGAAAAGAGCCAAGTTCCTCCGTGCAGCTGTCAGCTTGTAGGAGAAACCTGTGGGCAGCTTTTCACACTGTGGTCTCTCACAGTAGCCAAGCAATAAAGCCATCAACATCTCTGAGGCCCGAAGCGTATGCTCTAATACCCTATCAACAGCCTTGAAAAAAGGGCGAGAAACATAATAGCCACTCCAATAATCCTGTTGCCTATCAGCATAAGTAAAAAAATCCCCTGACAGAGAAGGAAAACCTCCAATCTCACCGGAGCCAAGTTCACCCGGAAGTGAATAGTTTACTCTGTATGCCTCATCACGAACAGTTCGAAAGTAGTCTTCTAAAGTACCAAACTGTGCTTCTGCATTTAAACTGGGATTGGAATTTATATAGTCAAATAATAATTGGTAGTTCCTAAACTGCGCTTCTGCTTCGTCAATGCTGATATAGCGGAAATCATCCCCAAGAGGAACAAGAAGTGTATTTGTTCGATATAATGTAGACTTCTTCTTATATTGATCTAAAAGTTTCAGTGCCCTCTCCTGAACATTTTCCTGGTTGGTCTCTACTGGATGCTGTCCCCATGGGCAAAGTTCGTACATAAATCCACGCATTCGAGCAAAGTCAAACTCACAGCAAATAGCAGGCTCTGGCCCACAGGTGTGTGGAATATCATATGAATAAAAGGGCATCATATGGACAAAAATATCAGTAGTTTCCTCACCATCCCAGCTCTGTCGCCACAAGTACTCCAAATTCTTATGCAATGCAAGTTCCTTCTTCAGCTCATAATGGGTCCTTTGAATGAGCATATTCTCAAAACCCATGCGACGAAGAAGATATGCCATGGTAGGTGAGTAACCAAATGGATCTATTGCCCAAGAATTTTTAGGGACAACGCCAATGGTATCATTCAACCACATATTCCCCTCAGTTATCTGATTACAAGATTTGCATACAAATCAGATCACTGACTCAAAATAGGAATTAAGAGTTCTCAAATATTTTTAGGAAAACACCATGGTAGGAAATTCAGTATATTAACAAGGATGTAAAGCACCAAGAAAAGCGTGAAACAAAAAATTTGAGCAGCACCAGAGAGCAAAAAAGCATATAGCTGACTAATATCTAGAGAAAAGATGCAAATACTAGAAAACTAGCTTTGTGCAACTGTATGTAATCAGTTTACACACGTAAAATGTACATTTGAGTGTCCGATTAAGCATCTGATTGCGACTTTATTTGCATGCTGACCATGTCTACCATCGTTTTTAATTTTGACTATAAGAGTGAAACTGAAACATATGATGATATGAACCCATTTATAATATCTTGACTTTTTTGTATTCGTGAGTAAACACATGGGGAGGTAGGTGCTGTTCTGAATAACAAATGCAAGTAGATATAGCTTTTTTTCTAAAGGGATAAATCTGAGAAATTGAAATGAAGTAAATCAATTGAAGCATGCAAATATTAGTTAAGTCTCAGTAATAATCATTAATTCCAACATGCACAAGAACTGCATTTTGTAAAGTGAAACCAAATGGACAATACACATTATAGTATGAGAACAATTACTGCATCCATACACCTATATGTATAATTTCATAACAAACATCTAATACATGCAACAGCCAAAAATAATATTGAAGAATACTGCAAAATCATATGCATGAAAAAACACAATAGTTTTGGTTAGACTTTATTTTTTTCATCCATGCTCATTAGCATCCTAGTATCCCTAATGAATTTCAAGGACAAGCATTTTCCTTGAGGTAACAATGGAAACAATACTAACGAGTTATGATACCATATATCATTTTTGTTTCGAATGATTAGCAAAAATCATAGCAGAAACAATTATTTTGAAAAGTATGTTCATGAAACATTATGATATGTAGTTATGTACTATAGCTTAAAATGTCATCCACAATATGCCTTAAAGTGAGATAAATTATACAAATAGACCTAACTGTAACTAAAAACTGATGTGATTCAATGGGATCATCAACAGCTAAAAATAATAAATTTAGACAATTTTAATAACAGCAATATGGATTATATATAAAGCTTCAGAAATACCTGCTCAATTATGGCAAAATAATGTGAATTAGCCTGCATGAAGAAAGTGATTAAAATTGTTAGTGAAACCACAACAAACTGAAGATTAATCAACTGATAACTTCATAAAAAATTAAATAAATATATTGATTATAACAGGAGAGGGGTGACATTTACAATTACGATGAAGACTAGTTGAGGGTCAGACCAATAAAGCCAGTTGTTGTGGCATCTAAGGAGGGTTCAAAAATCGATACCATAATGAGAGTAAAAGGGAAACTTGATATTTATCCAATAAAACTATGACCCACTAAATTCCAGACAGCTATGTACTAACAAACCTATCTTAAAATGTGAAATAACAACTCGTTAGGGAACATTTTGGATGTTCCTAGGACAATGAATCACTTTGATGAACAGGATATCTAGTTAAAAAATGAAAATCATTCTATTACTCACTCAATTCTCTTCCATATTAATCAAATAGGATGAGCGATGAGCTCAACAACCTGCTATTCTAAAACACATATTGCATACATCGAACATTTCTCTAGGGTGTCTATATACATCGTTTGCAAATCCTTGTAATTCCTAAACTCTATGTTATGGTCCAACTTCATAGTCATAAACAATTTACTCATTTGATCAAATCAACACAACCAAAACATAATGTAAAACTCTTGAAATCACATCAAACACTGTAGACAACATATACGCCGGACATGTTATTGTATGCTTGCTGAAGTCATGAAATAGTTTGTGGGAGAAGCCCAATCTGGATTCTAGATTACCTTTAAAAGAAACAAAATTTAAAAAAAGAGTTTTAGACAAGCCCATAAATAATTACCTCATCATTCATCACCCAACCACCTCCAACAATTTCTAGCTGCCCATTTTTCACTAGATTGGTGAAAGATTCTTTTTTGGCATCTGAAGAATCCCTCCACCACCGCTCCAAATAAGACATCTCTTCCCATATAAACTTCCGCCGAGCATCCTACATATACAAGTTCAAATGAACTCAGTTGAAAGAAATTTCAATATTCTCTCCAAAGTTCATCAATATATGAAATTACATCCTGTTTTCCAAAATGAGGACACTGATAGACACAGTCACTTCACTTGTTTACATTAGAAACAGAACATTTCTAGGTGATCCGTTTCCATGATTCATCAACAATGAACTAAATCAAGTGATAAACTACACAAATTAACAGCTACGAAATCAGAAAACCAAATAAAATTCGATATATACCACAATTAAAATTAAAATCAAACCAAGATCACCTTTGAGAGTGTGTCGACAATGGTGTCAAGAATATGCCGAGACTGGCGATCATAATACTCCTCGACCGTGAGCTTCCATCCAGGATCGTTGTGCGAATGGGGCACCACAAAAATCTTCAATTTCTCATTGTCCCACTCGTTCCCCTTGTGGCTAACCCTCCACCCCTGCTTCCACGGCCCGCCATCCACATCCGAGAACTCAATCTTGTCGTACAAATCCTTGGTGGTGATGTCCACCTTGGCGCCGGAAAAGGACACGTTCCCGCTGTCGGCCGATTTGCGGTAAAGGGGCTTGCGGAGCTTGGACAAACGGGAGGATCGGGACTTGAAGTGAGAGGAGATGGGCCTCGGGACTCCGTAGCTGATGAATATGAGGAGGAAGAAGAGGAGCGAGACGGCGAGGCCGATGGCGAAGAAATTGTTGAAAACGAAGTTGATCAGGAAGTTCCGCTTGCGAGACTTCCTGGGGAGCTTCGATTTGAGGTTGGATGAGGGCAGGAGTGAGTGACCCCATCCTC
>JAYMTA010005960.1:0-10867 GCA_036897625.1 Pelargonium cotyledonis | reverse complement strand
ATACCCGGTTCGCATCCGATTCGTGATAAAATTCAAACACGAATCGTTGCTCCTTGTAGGCAATAGCGTCGTCGATAACTTCCATAGACCTCATGTTGGCTGCAGGCTTTCAAGTCGATGCCATCATATTGCGCATCGTGTCAAAATTAATGACAGCCTGAGTAAGAAACTGGTCGACCAGGAGTCGCCACCTGTTCAGCTAGGGCTATATCAAGCCCCCCTTCTCCTCTTCCGCTAGCGATAGCATATTCAAACGTTGTCCGAGGTTGCTTGCCATTTCCGATCACCAGTCAGATCTGATCGTCCGAATTGAAATCTGCCGCTCTGTCCACCGCTGCGTTCTGACTGCCACTGCTGTCTGCTCTCTCTCCGCTACCTCCGACAAAACCCAGAACCAAAACACAGCTTATGTCCGCCTCCTTCGACAAAAACCGAACCGTGACAAAACCCCAATCACGTCTGCGTCTTTTCACTGGAACTTTGCCGCCTTTATCCGACGATACCAGTCTAGCACCTCCCCGACGATCCGAGCCCCAATATCAGTGGGAACACCAGAAATGAGACCGAACAAAGAGAGAAATGGAGAGATGAAGGAAAGGAGCCGCCGTAACAATGGAAATGAGAACTCTAAAACTGAAAACTAAAGCTAATGCCACAGAGAACATAAAACCCTAAAGCCCATTTTTACTCAATTGGATGATTTTGTGTCAACACTATTTTGTTTTATTTTATAATACATTAAAAATTATCTCAAATTGGTCTATTTTGTTAGTCTTAGTGACTAAATCAGTTAAATGGTGATGAAGTGAAATAAGTAGAATAATTTATTGCCTCAGTAAAAGAACGAATATTCATTTTTTTAGGTTCTCAACTTCTTTCTCTGTAAATTACTCTAACTTAGTAGTGCCAAAGACCTTCATGGTAAATGATGCTTAATCTTAAGCCTGAAATGATATGTACGTTGAGTACATCCGCAAGTTTCTATACCAAATAGTGTGTTTCTTATGTTACAGAACTCATGATCTCGACTCTAGCTCGCAGGACCTAAGAGTTGGAGCAATGACTAAAAAAATCAAACTTTAATCAACATACCCAAATTAAAAATATTTTGCCTTAACACATGAATATATATATATATATATAAAGCGGCATATATTATCAAGGTTGGTTCAGATGAAGTATTGCAACCATTACATATAGGAGTAATTTACTAGTGTAAACAAACAAAATCAATGAAACAATTTTCAATTATATTATCACATTTGATAATTAGAATTCGAAAGTAGTGTTTATTTTTTATTTTTTGATTAAAATTCGAAAGTAGTGTTTATTTGTTGAGAAGATTCATAGTACTTTCGTGGTTACTTTTTTAAGCTTAACAAGAAATGGATCGTGCCGTGAGAATAGATCTTGAATAACAACAAGATTGGCTCCAAATTAAAGGATGGTTATATATTAAATTAAGATGATTTTAATAACAAGGTATTTTTTTTTTTTGAAAGGTAATAACAAGGTATTGAATGCATGTATATGAAAGAAGTTGGTTTATTATAGGTAGGAGGATATGTTTTCATATATATATATATATACATATATAATGGTGTTTCCTGTCGGAATAGAAATACACAAAGATGACTGTATGATGAATGTGTCCAGGATGTCATGGATAAGAAGATATAATTTGTTTTGTTTGATTGGGAGGTGATGACGTGTTGCCAGTTCAGGCGTTGACATCAAAATTATTAATGCTTTCAATAATAAGCACCACATTCATCATCAAATTAATTTTGTTTTAAAGTTAGTGCATTTTTTTCTTTTGCCGTTTTGAAAGTCTATTAGGGTTTTTGTTCAGGTACGAGTGCTTCTGATTTCAAAATAGCGGTAGTCTTTTGAATTTGCATGAAGCAAACTACCCTCTTTCTTATTTAGATAACGAGTTATTGTTTTGATAACAAGTTTATGTTTTGTTAAAGTTTATTTGTTTAGTGACGGTGTAGATTCGCATTATTTTTTCTGGTTAGTGTGCGTGCAGGGCGGCAAGAGGTGGTTTCAGAGAAGGAGAATGTGGCATGGAACGTGGTGATTTAGTCAAAGTCATCGGATCAGCTTTCAAGTAATTTGTTGTCGGATTAGATGACATACACGATGGTGACGAGAGGCGGTTGGCAAAGCACTCCACGTGGTCGGCTTAAACTTTAAGTGCAATCATTGTCAGTTGTTCGTGATTCTCATGCTGGATGGGAGGATTTTAGTGTCTTCAACTTGATTATTCTAGTTAATTTAGAGAAATCTAGTGCATTTGGTTTGATTATTCTTGATGTTTTAGCCATAGTGGCTAATGTTATTTTCCTATTTTCGGGTTGGCCTGTGAATCAAGTGGCCCACGAATTAGTTAGGTTTTCAGTCTTTTTATCAACCTTATCTTTGTTATTGTCCAATTTGAAGTAATAAAATATTAGTTTCTTTTGTTAAAAAAAAAGTTTTGTTTTAAAGCTTGAACATAAGCATTGAGATGATATACACAAAATAATATACTTACTAGCTAGTTTTTCACCGTAAACAAATGTATTTAGTTTTATACATTTTGTGTGCATTTATATGAACATGCGTTCCCGTCAAAATAAAGTTCCAAACTCTAACAAGTCGTATGAGAAGGACATGTTTGGAAGACAAGTCACAAGCTCACACTAGAATCCACATTCTCACTAATTGTCACATCACAAAATAAATATAAATACTCATCTCGTGTAGGAGGATTAAATTTCATCTTAAACATCTATAATAATTCTACATTTCCTCTCTCTAGATTATGTGTTTCAATCATCGGAGTAGAGTCTTACTCTTACACTAGATACTAATTTTCCGGCATGTTGCAAGCATTCCGCTTTATCAATGTTATCCTTGTGCAAACTCTAGGGATTCGTCCTAAGACCTTGACCTCCCGCTCTAAAGTCTAAACTGTCAGAAGAAAATCATACAAGTAATAGAAAATTAAAAAAAAAAAAAAACTTTTGATCCCAAGAATTAGAATGTAAAAAAGGGGCACATGTTCGCAGACCCTTTTACTATATAACGAACCAAAAGTTCATTAGATAACATAAATTGATAGATTTTTCATTAAAATAAATCAAATATGATTATTTGGGGCTTGGGCCTCTAAAGATGATCCGATAGGAAACTTGGGCTTGGGCCAAAATTCGGGTTGGTCAAGCGGTAAGAATCTATAATTTGGGGGTTTAGGGTTTTAAAGTTGAAACTTGAATCAACGAAGTTGAGCAGTAGTCATCGACATCGAAGAGAAGAAGAAGATGGATTCTATAACCCCAGAGTTGGAGCGATATCTTGAGGTAAGACAATTTCTCCCATTTCTACTGAATCTATGTTTAGAACCCTATAATTTATTGCTTCTGACGATCTGTTGTTCAGTATCTGGGTTTCAATTATTTTTCCATTACAATCAACTGGAATTATTTGCTTTCAGCCTAATTGAATGTTGTTAAACTTCCTTCAAACAAATGTGATTGATCCGACTGTGCTTTCTAAAGAAATTGTATTTTTTTTCTCGATCTCGATGAGACTTGTTTTAGGAGATGTAGGTCCCTATTTAGGTTGTTAGATTGATGGAAGCGGTATTGGTTTGAATCTCAAGATTGCTGTAATGAATTGTTACCTGTTGAACAACACCCGTTTCGATTGTTCATCCATATAAAATACGGAGTAGCTAATTGTTTATAATTTGGTTATGTTCACAGAACCTTATTTGTTAACTTCTATGTTACTGCAGTGTAGCTGCTATAAACCTAAATTAGAAGTTTTAAATTATAAATTTGCAAATATAGTTATAACTAGAGGAATTTAGCTAACATGTGATTCGTTGTGCAACCAACAAGTTTGGAGAGGACTATGGGTCGTACAAAGTGTTGCACAATATTATTGCTTGTGTAGGTTAAATATAAGAGTTGGTTGGTGTAGCGCTATTCAATTGTGTATGTCCTTTGATGCTTGGAAAATTGAGTTGTCAGCAAGTGCACACATTTTGGCACTTGGAAGACAAGAAGGACGCAAGTCACGCAACTGAATGTCGAAAGACTCTCACTGTTTTTGTCTTTCATTAAGTTTTCCCCTCAGCCATCATCCATTTAAGACCGGTGTTTTTTTTGTCATCTTGCATCACGTGTTCCACTCTCCCTGAACAGAAATGGTTTCTATACCCCGTGGCTTAAAACAATTGGTATGGACTATGCAGTGCTGGGCCGTGTCTTACACAGATAGAGTGTAAATTAAAATCTATGATGGAGACATGATTATGGATATTGAAATAGTTGTTTGAGTTCACTTTTTAGTTGTTGGAAGATGTGCTTATCATTTTGATCATGCTTATGCAGCAAGAGAAACAAAGAGCGATGGTTAATGAGTTGGTTTCAAAGATAACCAAAGATTGCTGGGACAAGTGTATCACTGGCACCCCTGGAAACAAGTTCAGCTCTGGCGAATCGACCTGTCTTACTAACTGTGCCAAACGCTACATGGACTTGAGCATGCTCATTATGCAACGCTTCCAATCCCAGTAATAAGTTGTGCATTTCCGATACAATAGATTAGGCATCGTATTTCTAGGTTCAGTGCATTCAACTGCACAACTGCTGGCCAACATTTTTAATTTTCATTGGCAGACATCGCTGTGATGCAGACATCGCTTTTCATGTTTCCCAACTGAAATTTCATATTTTTTTGAGACATGGAAGTAAAAGTTTCAATCGTCTGCTTTGGCAGACAGAAATATAGTAATTTCCGTTTGTTTGTTTCTATTGATTGCTCATGCACTTCCATTTCATAGTTTCTGGTGTATGAGATACAGCGGGCTGAAATGTTAACTTGAAGATGGGATAGGGAACTTGTCTACGATCATCGGTTAGTATAGTGAAATTGTTTCACAGGTGCTATATATTGATTATATAGTGGTATTTGCATGTAGCTAGCAGAAGCATTGGAAAATTTAAGGGCTCTTGAATGTAAAGCCAGCAAGCGATCCCTGAGGCTGAGTATAGAGGATCCCATCTTCTTAATTTGGTTGCAAATATTTTTTGGCTATGGGGTACAGTCCTGTGTCTCGCAGGCCCTACATATAATGTATTTGTAACAGATCCCTACTTCCCCAGTTCTACATATGATCTTAAAAAACACATGAATTTCATATACCCCTCGAAAACCAGTCATGAACGTTCTATGTCTGCAGCTGAAGTCGATGAGTGTATTGGGAAAAGTTAATCATGTGACATATCCTTTGATTTCATAACACCCATATAATCTTATAAAATATAGGACTGCCAATAAAATCACACCATGAAGAAATGAAAATAAAAAGTTCCATTGCCGGGAATCGAACCCGGGTCTCTTGGGTGAAAGCCAAGTATCCTAACCGCTGGACGACAATGGATGCTTGGTCATATCTATCATTTTTACATATAGATACAAACTTTACAATTATAATCCATAGTCTTTCCTATTCACATTGCTTAAGTTTTGAAGCACAGCTTCTTAGGCATCCATAACAATGATCCATCAGAGTATACTTTATTTACTGGAGACAGAAACACACAAATAGATGGAAAATAGCCCAACTCAACGGAAAACCAAATGATCTTATTCACTACTGACAATTCCAAATTAGTTGAACACTATTGTAAGTTAATATTAGATGGCAAGCTAGAGGGAGATGTTGGTATGACTAAAATAAATATTCATACAATCAAAAGTTAATTTGCCTAACTAAGCTACAAAAGCACAACAGTCTTCACTATCTTTCTCCCGGCGTCGCAGAAGGACTGCAGATCGTTTTCATCAAAAGTCCCAAAACCGGATAGTTGAATGCCATATGCAGCTAACTTCCGGATGTCCCGAGGAATAGGGGATTGCCAAAGACCATCCCACCAGGCTGGAGGAAGAAGTGGTGAGGAGGCACACTGATGAGGCTGGTTATGACAACTCAACGGACCTGCGAATCTGTTCCAGGCGTGTCCCCACCCGACTTGGTTTTTTAAACCGTCTGTCAACAAATTGCTTTGGAAGCTGCTTAAGAAGGAGAAACTTGAACTACTAGGATCATCCCCTGAAAGGAAAACAGATACAGAAACAGCTTCTCAATACTATTTATTAAGAATTTGATCCAATTACTATGGATAGAAAAGACAAACAAGAAGGATGTTTAGATTATGTGGAGACTGAAATTACCAAGACTGTGTGCTGCAGCTAGAGCTGCGATTAGCTGAGCATATGTGGTTCCAACACGGCTGTGAGCCCCAGAAACAACAGCATGCTTTGCACGTGATGCAAGAAAGAAGTCCACAAATGCAACCCATCTGGGTGCAGGCCCCCAATCTTTCACTCTGAAATTTAAAGTGTGAGATCCGTTCAACTCGCGAGATATGTTACCTTTGAAATGTTTGTAATCAAAACGAACTACCTGGAAAAAACACAGAATAATCGTTTACAAGAGGTACTGAATTTGAACATCTAACTTTGTGTAACAAAAACAAAGAAAATAATAATAATAATAATAACAGCTCACGAGTTATTTTGATGTTTATAATGTTCTGATGCATCTTTCTTCTTTCTACCATTACCAATGTTGTGCCAAGAAATATGTTTTCTCCACTCAGAATATAATATGATATTGCAGATTAATCACCTCAGCAAAGTCACTTATATTTGATGTGATACTTTGCACAACAGCAGGGGTATCTGATACTACAACCACTCTGGGTCGTTCCACCTGCTTGAGATTTTCCATGGCTTTTCTGACACAGCTCAAAGCTGCCTGTCCAGCTCTCAAAGGCCTGAAATAGGGGAGGCAACAACCAGCATTAACAGTTGGTTACGCCATCAAGGCTGGAAATAAACCAGCTCTTTAAACCTTTAGCAAGAGAACAGTACATCAATTCAGCTTCAAAGAGTGTCTTGTCCAGAAGTAATCAGACAAAATATCAAATACATGTCCGTTCTTTTTTTTTTTATATAAGCCAAATACATGTCCGTTCTTGTTTATAAAGTATATTTGAAGTGTTGATCTATCAAGAAAAAAAAAATGTCATTCCCCCACTAACTGCTATATATATCTAAGTTTACATTCTTCCACTGAACTAAATTTGTTTTCTCACATATTATATCCATGTTGTGCCAAATTAGTCCCAGATTGATCTATGTTCCAATTTAGTCCTGTTAAAATCCATTTTGGGCCAAATTGGTCTAAATTTGATTTTTGATCCACTCTAGTGATTAGTCCCCTAAGTGTCCATTTGATGGTCCACAATTATATACATGGCATGGTAAACGTTTCGGAACAAAATAGATGCTAAAGAGACAATTTTGAAACAAAAGTGGATATAAGAGGATTAAATTGGAACAATTATCAAATCGGGGACTATATTGGCACAAAATGGATACTAAAGAGACTAAATTAAAATATAATCATAATCGAGACAAATTAGGCACAACAAGGATATTAAGGTCACAGTTTTTGAACATAATCCTTATTAGCATTAGTGGACGTGGCAGATTAGTAGAGACTATGAAACTATTAGCGATATTCCGGCACATTATGTTTCATAACTAAATCGTTTAATAATTTTACTGACTAGAGTGTTCAAATACCTATTTGTAAGCATCCGCATGTGCAAAGAAATATCAGGATCCACGCTACTATCAAGAACCCAATTGACGGCTCTTTCAACATCTTCTGAAGGTGATATGAGAACTCTCATCAACTCCCCAAATACATTAGGCCGAGATTGTAGAGCTTCTGACTTCCCAAACAATTCGGAAGCAGCATTTCTCATCCCAGGGTTTACATTCTTCATGAAAAATTGAGCTGCCACCGCATCTGTTGTATTTTGGAACCTGTTGAATTTAATATATCAATCATCTGATAACGTTAGAGAATGAGTGATAAATAGAATAGTCTTTTCACTTTACCATATAATAGGTTCTTCCCATTTCCTCCAATCACTACAGAGAACATTTGTTTGTGTTGGCTTAACAAAATCATCAGTTCTAATGACAAGATGTCTCCTGTACTTTGTCACGCAATTATTATGTCTCCAAAGATGTTTGACCTCCTTCAGTGTAAAGGATAAGTTGGAATAAGATATGTACTCCCCAAAAGGATATTTACCCCTGAATTAAGTAAGGCAAAGACAAGCATTAATATGACAGCAAAATCGTATTGTACTGTTTATTAATGTAAACCATGGTTGAGTGCTGCTTTTTTAGACTGTGGACCTTGAGCCAGAACATAGTATGGCAGTGACAAGATTAGATAGTGTGAACGATGAAGCCGACCTATATATCAAGTGTCTATCATGTCAGCACTACAGTGATGTTAAAATAGGCCACAACACAACACTGACTTTTGTGGACAATTACTGTCATGATAAAAAAAAAACATTTATGAACAAAATAGAAAGGCTTGAGAAAGAACCAATATGCCTGGTTTGCCCAATGATCAGGGAACGGTCCAACATTATGCTTAATGCTGCAGCAGTTAAGATCTTGTACATTTCATTCCCGAAACCTGCTTCTGATGCTTTTCCGAGCACAAAACCATGACTACAAAATTGCTCTGGGGGAAGTCTTCTTATTCTTGACGGACCTAAAATGGTACCAAACATATGAACTTCAAACTCTCACAAATAGCTTTTGTAGCAAACCAAAGCTTTCCACTAAGAAATGCTACATATTAAGTATCCAAACCAAAACATGCATGCCAATGACTTTACAAGGAGAGGAATACCATATATATAACAAGTACACGAATTTAATTGATTACTTGACGGTGTAACAAGAATCCATTAAAGTTTGTGCTATTGCAGCTCATAGTGATAGCCACCGGAAAAGGGTCAAGAAGCATTGTTGCGGTTAATGGCTAAAAAAGGTGGTTAAATCACTAGCTGGTCAATGAGGTGGTTAAATCCTATGTTCTGCTAGAATTGGAAAACAGATACTGTAACATAAAATCTCATGACACAGGTCTGTGATTGGCAGAGCATACACAACCTGGACAGAAGCAACAATGTTTCAATTGCCTAATCGCTCACAAATTATAATTCAAAATTTCAAACTACTTTTTCCTGATCCTCACAGAACAATAAAAAA
The DNA here is from genome assembly GCA_036897625.1 of Pelargonium cotyledonis. Taxonomy (NCBI): domain Eukaryota; kingdom Viridiplantae; phylum Streptophyta; class Magnoliopsida; order Geraniales; family Geraniaceae; genus Pelargonium; species Pelargonium cotyledonis. The sequence continues at coordinate 1,717 of JAYMTA010005960.1, read as the reverse complement.
AATACTGTTAACGAGTAAGCAAAATTAAATAGCAAAGGAGTAATGTGCTTAGTATTATTAACAATACCATTGACAGTAAAATGATGTTGAATCAATTTCCTCACTCTGAGACTTTCCTCCTTCCAGAACCCTCCATCGAACAACTTCCCCATCTCTTCAACGGTCGCGCACGAGTTCTTCAATCCACTGTTCTCCTCCATCCTCGGCCTCTCAGGCTCCGATTCAGCTGCCTCATCGCCGGTTCGAAAAATGGAGGCGTGAGTGTAGTTGGAGGGGTGAAATTGGAGGAGATTGGTGGTGGGAATATGGATGTCGGCGGAGGAGTCGTCGACGGATTTGAGAGCGAGAATCAAAAGGCCGAGAGCAGAGAAGGTTGCGCAGAGAATCAGAAACTGGTTTACGGACGATCTCCATCTCCTGAATCCACCGTACATCATTCTGAGTTCGAATCAATCGGTGGATCTGAGTGAGTCGGCGATCGGAGAAGAAATGTTTTTGAAGTTTTGGTGTTGGAGATGGAGATGGAGATGGAGGAGGTGTGAGAGTGAAGTGAAAGTGAGGAGATGTAGAAGACATGTGACTTTCTTTTCAATTATTTGTATTTGGAGTCCAACAAACACAAAACAGTAAACAACAGCTACTTGCCGACAAGGTCGATACCTCGGTTTTTGACTTTTTTTTTACATTTTGTCTATCCGATAAATCTTTTTGTTCCGTTACCCAAAACCATGTCGTTTCTCGGACCTGGAAACTCGAACGACGTTTTTGCGTTTTGTTACTGAACACAACCCAAAACGACCGGCGCATGCATTAGTTTTTCATAAATGTTACTAGTAGGATAAATGGATAATTACCACGTACCTACTATACACCTTTTGACATATTTATTCTAAAATATGTTTTATTATTATTTACTAGCTTAAAGTATGTCACAAAACTTTCCGTTTTTTATTTTTATAAAATTTAACAGAATTTTTCATAAAATCGACTATGTGACCAGCACATGATATTTTTTTTTTAAAATATCAAAATTATCCTTCACTATACTACCTTATTTCATCAAGAACATATTTATCATGTTCCGCCGAAAAATTTAAAATTTCGCCGGAAACTTCAAAATTTTGTCGGAAAATTTGAAATTTTCAGCGAATTTTTTTTTGTTTGTACATTTTATTTCAAAAGTAAAATTTTCAGACAATCTTTTTAAAAAAAATCCCAATACAATACAAAATCTAAAAATTTTATAAACCCCAAATCAAATCAAAACCCCAAGTAAATTTCAAAATGCCAAATCAAATCAAAAAATTTTTAGAAACCCTAAGCAAAACCCAAATCAAGTTCCTGTGCAGCTATTCCGGCAGAATCGGACCCCGCTATCCCGACGGCAAGCTTTGTTACCTCGGCGGGGAAACACGCGTCCTCTCCGTCGACCGTTCCATCTCCTTTTCCGGCGAGGGTCGAGGCCGGAACCGCTTCCTCGTGGCGTCGCCGGAGCTCGCTGTGAACTAGATTTCTCGTCGAAGCCGAGCTCCAGATCTGGCCACGGCAAGGATGAGGCCGGTTCTTCTAAGGCCGGTTACGCTCCGTCACGGCAAGGAGTAGGTCTTCTTCGAGCTCCAGGTCGTCTTCGAGATCCAGATCTGGACGAGGTCGTTTGTGGAGAGAGAGATCCAGCCGGAGAGAGCTCGTGCTGGAGAGAACTCGCGACGGAGAGGGC
>JAYMTA010005959.1:0-10867 GCA_036897625.1 Pelargonium cotyledonis | reverse complement strand
TTGGATTTTGGCATGTTGATGCCTTGATGGTTTTGTAATATGTAATATTTGGGCATTATAGTAAGGACTAAGAACTACGTATAGCTTGATCCCTTTTTGGATACGTAGGCAACCCGTTTCCATTTGGGTGGAGCTCTTTTTGAAACTAAAATTATGTTATTTCAATTTATAAGTGCATCGTAATTAATTGTTAAATTGTTGGTGTATACAATATATGAAATGTTAATCATGTATTGATAGGTTGATCCGATTTAATTCATTGTTAAATTATTTGTATATATAATATATTAAAGTAATGAAGTTTACGAACAAGAGGGGCAAAAACAAAACTTTCAAATCATATAGCCTTCAACCATAAACATACATATTTAAAGCATTAATATGTTTTTTTTTCAAAAAAAAAAATCAAAAGGTGTAAACTAGGTCGGCCGGTCACAACCGGGCCATACCGGTCTGAATGCCGGGTTTTCGGTTCGGTCTGAGCTAAAACCCGGTATGCATCCGGTCTAGGTGCCGAGCGCCTTGATCCGGTCCGGGTTTATCCGGGTCCGGGTTGGGCCAAATGAACAACCCTATTTGGGGCTTCTTAGAATGTTTTGGTAGCAACATGTGATAGGAAACTTTGTGTAGTGTTTACTCTAGAATTGGTTAGGTTGACCTTTGAGGCCAAATGACTAGAGAACTTAGTTTAGGAGGAATTGATTTATGCCATCCTTTGATCGTTTGAGCCAAATTCTTTACCTACCCTTTGCATGTTTATCCATGTTCACCCATTTTGAGCCTGTAACCTTTTCTTGATTCGCTATATTACAAGCCTATGTGCCCTGTTGTTCTTTTAGGCTTATGTAGAATTTGACCCCTTTGTGCTTATAGTGAACTCGGTGTTTGCCGTCAAAAAGTAAACACCATCATGAGAGGGGATAGAACAGAACATACGGGGTTGGTTTGTAAGTATGTAATCATTGTGATGGTTTTGTAATCATTGTGATGGTTTTGGGTTCTTACTCCTTTGCACACGCAAAGTTTAGTGGGGGATGGGTGGGGGGACCTTGATCTCTATAAAAATAGAATGAAATATATTGGACAAAGAAAAATAATAAGTTGAAAAATTAGCCTTCAAAGATGTAATGTCCAAAGGAAATAACAGTGTAAGAGAGAGATTAAGTTCCCCAGGTAATGAATAAAGAGTAAGTGACTTGTGTAAGCATGTGGGTTGGGAAAATATTATGGGATGTGTGATGTGAACTAGGTGAGCATTGAGTTCTTTGTAGGTGTATGTTTAGCTTTGCGAAAAAAATTCTTCCACACCTTAACTCTAGCCTTACATTACAAGCTAGCTGAATTAAGACCTTTTAATCCCGATAGGCTAAGGATTTCTAGATTAGTAGATAAGTGATGTCTAGTCAAACCTATGGAGTGACACAAATTGCATGAACAACATAAAACTAGTTACCTTTACTATTTAGGAAGGCCCAAATTTCAAGAATGACACACACACGGTGACCAATATGCTATAATGTTTCAACTTGTTGAAAGGGTGAATAGTATTGTTTTTAGTTGTATGTTGGATGCATGTCACTTTGAGAGAATAATGTCACATACTTTGTAACTTCTACTTAGCTTGATAGATGCCTGTTTTTGTATGCCTATTAGGATTGCATGAGCATGTAGAGAAATGTAGCGTAGGTTTAGCATAATTTAGGTTCTTTCTTTCTTTTTCTTTCTTTTCGCATGAGGACATGCTTTGGTTTAAGTTTCGGGGTTTGATAACTCGTATTTTGGTACAAGTTATCAACCCTAAATCATACTAAAACTAACATGTTTTTAGCATATTTGCATCTCATTTGGGCTTGATAAGTGTTATTAGGACTCTTTTACCACTTTTTGATCTTTATGAGTGCGCAAGTGTGTTTTTCGTGTTGTTAGCTTGTTTTTGATAGTTTTTATGCATATTTATGTATGTTTTCATCTCTTGTATGTGCATTGGGTATTTATGATGAGTTTCAGGTATTTTGAATATGCATAAAAACCAAAGTCAAAGTTGGTTAATAGGTTGAGCGTCGTGGCGTCGGTTGTGGCGCTATGGCAGGATTTGATGCCGCGGCGCTTGTAGTAAGCGTCGCGACACTCGTCAACATCAACATTAGGCTGGAGTCAGCGCATTAATTCAAAATTTTGCAAATCTGGGAAATCAACACGAATCAAGAAAGTCAACTGAGGCGTGGCGCCCCAGCGCCAGCTCTGGGCGCTGCGGCGCTCTGGTACCTTCAATATTTTTTAAATTGGCGCATTTGGCTTCATTTTCAGCATCCGAGAGAGTAGGAGGAAAGGCAGTGCGACTTTGGAGCTGATGATGGGTATGGGGAGGCTCATTGGAGTCTCTCGATATTCTGCCCAAGTTAAGCATCGTACAAGCCGATGACAAGTGGTGATAGCACTCGATTATCATTTACATTTATGCTTTTCTTTATTAGAGTTGGGTTTTCTTCATGTAATCAGATTTCTTCTTCGTGCATGAGAATTACTTTTGATTATACGCTAAATATTTTAACTTGCTTTATTGTCTATAATTGAGCATGGTATCCCAATATTGGATAATTGTGCATTGATTGTGATTGTTAGTTTATTTTGTTCGTTATTTAATCACAAGATTCTCGGTGTTACGATGATCCATCGAGCCTAAAGCTTGCACTTGAAGTAATAACTACAGACACAAATCCGTATGAGCATTTGTCTAGCCATGGAATTGCCTCATATGGATCGGATCATTGAGTAGGGCGATACCTTTTCGCTATTATGCTCTATGAACATGAGGGGAAAATGGGTTCATGGCATTTAGACTCACTAGAACCGTTTCTCGCGTATTTGGTCATAACCGTCATGCTAAGGTGTATGTGGGCCCCTATGTCCTAATAGCACCGAGTACAAAATCGAGTGTTGATAACATGTGGGACAACGTGATTAACAATGTTCATTTTATGCTCTCAATTGTTGTACCGATTCATTAGTTCAATTTCTATTACCAAGATTTCACTTTCTTAATTTTTTCTCACCTCTTGGATCACTTGTACATAGTCTAAGTTTAATGTCAATTTATTTAATCTATCTTTTCAAAGAAAACGATTTATTGCTTTCTAAAATAAATTTGTCTTTAGGTTGAATCGAATATCTGTAGTTGTCTTAGTCCCTGAGGATCGATACTCGTGCTCCTTGAGAGCTCATTATTACTTCGACACAATAGGTACGCTTGCTGAAATACTGTCAAGTTTTTGGCGCCATTGCCGGGGATTCTTCAGTGAACCAGAAACGTATGTTAGAAATTTAGTCACCCGCCGAACGTGTCAATTCAATTATGGAAATATCAAAGAGTAAACAATATCCAACAAGTATGAAGATCTCAATTGAGCTAAAGCTTCAATATTACCAGTTCAAGCTTTCACCCAAACAATAAAGTACATAATCTAAGAGAAATGAAGGAGAATGAGATGGTGGTGGATGATAACAGAGACTTGGAGGAGATCTATGGACTTCAATGGACGTGGATGAGAGTAGGAGGTGATATCTAGCTCTAAAAATCGGAACCCTTGACCCTTGGCCTTCAACTTTTATTTATAGAAATTTCTACACAGCGCACGCCGCAGCGCCAGGGCGCGGCACCACGGCGTCACGAGCGTCTGTTGAGATTGACCGTGTTGACCGGAGGAGATAGTGCGCGTTGATTGATTTTTGAATTTTTGAATTTTTGAACAGTTGGTTAGGTGGTGCTGCTGCCTAGGAGCCTAAGACAGCGAAGTGGAGGATGACGGTGGTGCCGCGGCGCCCTAGCATGGGGCTGCAGGCCGGCTGGCTGTTGTGATTTTCCGATGTTGACTTTGGTTTTTCGGCCTTCATTTGTTTCCTAACCTGTGCTCTCTGACCTTATTCATCAAGAAATACTAAAACACAGATTATTTGGCATAAAATAGGCTAAATTCATGCAAATCTCATCAAATTACACCAAAGTACAAGTTAAACTACTAAATTACGTCACAACATTGTTTTTGGGCATTTAGCACTCGTCAAGGGCAAATTGAGTGCTAATATAGAGTAAATAAGAACATAATATACATGATTTAGGGTCCAATAACTAGCACAAAATGTGAGTTATCACAACAATTATTACAATTTTATCCAAAATCATCTTAGAAACAACAATTTTCAATTTTCATCTCTTACCGTTGTAGCTATCCAGTAGTGTTACCAAACAAGCTCCAAGTATTTTTACAGGTCTAGTAGTGTTACCGAACAAAGTCTTACTATTTTTATCAATCATTAACGTATGTGGAACATTTTCATTTTATGTGTAATTTACTTCTACTTTTGATAAGTGATATCAAACAAGTTTTAAGCAAAGTTAACACTTGAAAACCTCCTCTCTCCCATGGAGTCTCTTGAATCTACAAAATATAGAAAGTAGAAACAACATCCACAACATAACAAAAGTCAAAACCCTGAAAATAAAAGCTCTTAGGGTATGTTATAGTTATGAAGTATGTCTATACTTTTTTAAAAACATGTTTTTAGAAAATTTGAAAACTTTTTTAGTTTTACAGTTTTTCATTTGTAAAATTGGAAAATATAGCTTTTAAGTTTTTCAAGTAACTAAAAAATTAAGGACTTTTTTTATTTTTAGTTTTAGTTTTTCATATAGAAAACTCATTTTTTATTACTCATGTTTACTTCTTAACGTCTCACAGAGTATCCAATATGCATAAATGTTTATGTTTTTTCAAAAGAAAAAAATTACACCGTGTTAGCTTAAACCCAAAATAAATAAATAACTAAAAATAGAAAATGATTCACAATTCTCCAAGTTTTCCACATTATAATAGAGAATAAGAACGAAAATAAAAATGAAAATGGTATTCTACAACTAAACGAGCTCTTTTCTTTTCAAAATCCCAAAATCATATGCCATGTCAAAGGGAAAAAAATCCACCAAAATAGATAAACCAATGACATACAAATAAACACTTCACCCCAAAGTCTCAAGAGCATCAAACAAATATATTACAATGCTATGTTAGTATTTTATATCTCAAACCTTCATCACAAAATACATATAGTTATGTATGATAATGCTGCCCATTTGCAGAACACTCTATCACTCATTTATTTTCACATAACGGGTAGGAAAAGAAGCTAAAGAATCAAGGAAATGAATCCTAATATCAGATACCCAAAAAAGAAAGGAGATTCGAATATCAAGTACTGACAGGATTTAGTTCTGCGTTTAAATATAAAGTGATGATCATCCTATACTCAACACCGATAAGAGAATGAACGAGAGATTTTACGTAGTTTCCCCTGATAAAATTTCAAGTTCAGCCCACCAGAGCGGAGAGAGTCTAGGAACCACTTGATCGGGTGACAAAGAAAGCACTTCCCTGAGTTTGGAAACAACCTCCTTCATCGTTGGTCTATGCTTAGGTTCGGGTTTGATGCAGTCTTGTATTACCTCGCAGATGATGTCAAGCTCATTATTTTCAAAGGATTTGAGGGTTGGATCAGCCATGAAGCCGATGCTCTTCTTGTCAATCAAATATTTAGCAGCCTGAAAAGTTTATAACAAGTTCAACTTTCAAGAACTATGAAGGTATAAAGAGCAACCATTCTATTCTAGCATGTAACTGGATTTCGAACTTACCCAATCCACAAGTGAGCCTTGTTCTTCAGAGTAGGGCAGCTTTCCCGAGATAGTTTCGAGCATCAACATTCCAAAACTGTAGACATTTGCTTTTGTATCATCAGCCAAGGGTGGCTGTTCAGAGTGCTCTTCTTCGCTTGAGATCTTTGTCTTGCTCTTACATTTTGGAGAGAAAATGATATCTGAGACCTGTGTGAGTGAGTGTGTGTGAGACATAGAGAGAAAAATCACGCCACAAAATTGTTTGAAAATAATTTTCGCGGTGAACGTGAAAGAGAAAGTGGAATACCTTGGCAGCGTAGTCATCCGTCAAATATATGTTTCTTGAGTTTAGATCAGAATGTACTATAGGTGGGTTCAGATTATGGTGAATATATTGCAGATAATAAGCAGTTCCCATAATGATCCGCATCCTTGCACTCCAGTCGAGATCGTGCTCAACTTCTTCAACTGAAAATGTAATGAATACTTTAGGCTCTCAATGGTCAAGCCACCGTAAATTAACTACCATCCCAATCATGATAGAAACGTGAAGTAAGAAACTTACAATGAAGATGCTCAAAGAGAGATCCATTTGGAGCATACTCAAAAACCATCATCCTCGTGAAAGGTTCATTCTCCTCACAGTAGCCAATAAGATTGACGAAGTTCTTATGATTTACTCGTGATAGTGTAGCAATCTAAAGTATCCCAAAAATAAAATTTTCAATTTCACTGAAAAGACAGTAATTAGAGATGGTAGAGAATACAACGTGCTGGAAGTTCCCATGACAAATGCATGCTAAATCTTTCATCTATTAAGACCTCATAAGCAAAGCCTACCTTTTTCCAGAAGGCCTTTTCTGAGCAGTTAGACCAGTCTTTGTAAGATTTAACACCAGTTGATGCAACAGCAATCTCAACTCCGCTAGAAAGCGTTCCCTTGTATACAGCGCAATCATCAAGAGTTTCAATGACATTACTGAAATCCTCACAGGCTATATCTAGTTCTGGTCGATTTAATTTTGGAACTCCTGCATTTATACACAAACGTGATTCAGATTTGACAATATTAACAACAATACGAGGGGAGTTATACTAATGTTATTGAGTGAAGCTGAGAAAGATCATTTTATGCATTAAGGCATACTGAGATCGATGACCAATATAAGAAGATAAATGTTTATCTTAATGTAACCAGACAGACACACTGATCTCTTAAGCTTTGTATCCAGAAACAAAAGCTGTACAGCAACCAACTGTAGGCATTAGATCAATACTATGAGTTGGTACTTCATTCAACCAAAGTTGTAATAGTACAACATTACAATACCAAAAAAATAGTTACTTTTAGTATTGAATCATTGACGATAAAATCACCTGTAATAAATGCTTTCTGCAACTGTCCACTTAGTCCAGTCTTCCACGGACGTATTGCTGTCATTCCTCGCCTACGGAAAATGATGACCATGACTGCACCAATAATGAGCAAGAGATCTACAGCTAGAAATATAATAAAATATTTCCCATAACGCTCCCAAATGCTTGTTCCAGAATAGTCCTCAGCTAGAGGCACGTTATTAGTTTCCTGTACAGGAACTGATGAACTAGAAGCCTTCTTTTCATTGGACACAGCTGGAAAAGTTCCACTGCTTCGGCTAGTTGGAAGAACAATGATTAGGGCAGAGGATAACTTAGCAGCAGTAGGGGGTGCGGGTGCAGATGGGATATTATTTGACTCTTCTAGTAGCCTACGCCGTACAAAATGTACATTTTGAACCACATGTGGCTCAGATGAACCTGGTTAATAAAAGAAGCAATGCCATTATATTTCTCAAAGGCACAAATTTGAATGTAAAATGGACCAGGGATGGTTCAGTCAAAGATTGCACTCACTGGATATATGACACAGACTTTCTGTGCAACCCCGGCGAGAATGCTTCCCGAACATGAACCTTCACGGAAATGCAAACAGTTACATAATTTGATGAATAAAACACACAACAATTGAGAGAATGAAAAGGGAGCTACAAGTTTCATAGTTTCATACAGTGGCAGGGCTTTGAGGTAACGAGTAAGAACTCCTTCGATCGGAATCGCTAGTGAATCTGCCTTATTCAGTTTTGCCAAGCTACCCAGTCGGATGCTGTAAAACACAATTTTTTTATTAGAGAAAAACTACATACTTGTAGCTACAGATATGCATTAATGAGATAGCTTTAGTACAGTATAATTTGTAAATGACAAAACTCCTATAAATTGGATTGCATCCTAAAGAAGTTCTTTTAGTTCTACTCTTAGTTTGAATCTTAAACGTAATGTTTCATTGACATTCGCAGGGCCCACACACAAAGGGCATCAATGAACAAGTGACTATGAAAATCCAAACATTGCAATTTGTAATCTCTTACCAGCTTCCAAACTTTTTGTTTTCACAGCCGACTCCTGAAGTCACAGCAGATGTACCGCTTTCATCCAATTTGTTACCAGAAAGCAACCTACGATAGAAAATGAGTTCAGAATAGGTAGCTAGATAGAAATAAAAGCTTAAACAAGCGAGCCCGTATCAAATATATTACAGCTAACTCACAAGTGTTTTAGTGACAGCATTTTGCCTATTTCTGCTGGAACCGTTCCACTCATGTTATTACCCCTCAAGTCCAATAGCTCCAACTGTGCAATCCCCCCAACCTCTTTAGGAATGGGACCAGAGAAATGGTTCTTGTAGAGTACACTTTAAATGCAGACATACGAAAAAGAAATGATCACAAATTTTAACAAGTTTCGGAATCAATAAACCTTGTATTGAAAATTATAAATGCTCTTAAATAACAAAATTTAATGTTCCTTACAGAGATCTTAAGTGACTAAGTTGTCCAATCTCAGGAGCCAGCGTTCCTGTGAGAGAAAGACTACTTAGGTTCCTGCACATACGAGCAAACAAGAATATGAATACCACGTTTATCAACATAAATGTAGCTTATAACATGTAAAAAGAATCCAAAAGTAAAAGCTACATGATCCAGATGCATCCTATCTGACCACCACTACTACGAAACCGATGTATTTTGAAATGAGTGATCCTCACTCGAAACTTTTGAGAAACTTATTGGGGACTTACAGTTCTTGCACTTTACTATCGTTGCAATATACTCCCATCCATGAGCAAGGGTCTCCATCGTTAGGATTCCAATTTGTTAGAGCATCATGAGGATCATGATCAACTCTGCCCCGAAATCGCAACAACGCCAATCCTGTGAATTTGAAACCAATTTCAACAAGTAGACAACAAGCACCAACCCGATAACAACAACAATACCAAATAAAGTTTACCTTCAGCGTTGAGCGACCAGCATTCTCGGATTTCAGAAACAAGAACCAAAACCAAGAAACAAGAGAACAGGGTTCCAAATGAGTTCCACCAGACCCTCATTGTTGTTCAGGACAGTATACAATATACCACACAAAAACGCCAGGTTTTTTGGTATGAAACACCCCCTTCAATATACTCAAACCCGTATATCAAATAATGAGAACAACAACCCAGAAACTTGGTGCAAGTTTATGCAGCTAAAATCTCCAAAAGTAACCCAAATCTCTATCACAGACAATTGCAAACCAGTAGACGCTTTCGAGCACAACTATCGTATAAGGGCCTCTCATTCTTCATCTTTTAACACAATTGTACACCTTCTTATCAACAAGCTCACAATTACAACCTCCATAACCTTAATGTAGCTGAAAAAATAGTGACAACTTACAACAAATTGAAGAAAAAAAGGGGGACAAAACTGAAACAACCCAGAATACTCAACAGTTAAAAGAAAAAGAAAAAAGGAATCCCCTCTAGAGTAAGCAACCTTGTAAGAAAAAGAAAAATGAACAAACTTTTTCTAAAATAAACAAAAGGGCAGCAAAATGGTAGAGATGGATGAAATTTTCAGTTACAAAATTGCAGGATTTGGGTGTGTGGGTGGATTGGATGCTAAGAACAAAGATTGTAGCAGAAGAATTGGAAAAAATGGTAAATGCAATCAAATATGAAGATTCAATTACAAAAAGGGTGTGAATGTGGTGATAGGTGGGTCTGAGAGATTGAGACTCAATTCAATTCAAAAAAGGCAGCAATGAAAAGAAAAATCAATAACAACAATTACAAAAAAATGAATAGAAGAAATCAAATAACTTTTATTTCTCTATTACTGCCCTTTTTGCAGGATGATCTCAGAGGTCTCTCTCTTCCACCAATTCCATTGTTTGGTCTCTGAGAAAATTTGTGTTCTTTCTTTTTCTCGAAGATTTTCTTCTCAGCCAGCCACCCCCCTATCCCCACCCCCAAGCTGGGTTCTTTTTTTTTTAATCATTTAAAAAAAAACAATTTTATGGTATTTGGTGGGTCCTAATGGAATTTTAGTTTGGATATGGGGGACCCACTTGGGGACACGTCTGATTGTCGGCGGGAAGTGACAGCGTTTGATTGGGTTTGAGTGGTGGTGATGTGCTCTGAGCTCCGGCGAAAACGGATATAGGTTTTTCTCTCTCCGTTGACCTAGTCCATTTGACTTTTCTCAGTGTCTGCTGCGTGCCTGCCTCTCCTCTTTTCCCATTTTATTATTATTGAGGAAGAGAAGTAGTGTTCGGCCACACACTCAGTAGTGTAATATATTTGAATGTCATCCCATGTTATGAGATATTAAGAAATTGGTTGACAAAACGGGGTGGATGCTGGTAGGGTGCAAACGTGATGGGCCTTTATCGAGTTGTTCGTGTTCAGCTTACTAAATATGTGCTTCAGTCTTGATACAAAGGAACTCGAGCTAGATAAGCTAAAAGTTAAGCCCGTGTTCGGCTCAATGAATTCTAATTTGATCCTATAGGTGTTTGAGTTAGGATCAGATCGGGCATAAAATATTTTATTGTGTGGGTATACCCGACCTTAACCCAACCCAAAACAGATTGGATGTCGGGTACCCTTTTACCAGCTCTAACTCTAGTCGAACATTTTGAATGGCGAACAATTGTTTATCATTTTTTGATTAATTAATTAATTAATATGTTATATTAAATGTAACTTTTAAAGCATATTTTCATTTGAACACATTATATCTCATGTGCCATTTGGTGCATGTCTACTACATGTATTCCTTGTTTGAACCTTTTTTGCCTGAGGCTCCAACACGTGAGAGAAGTGTGAGAGTGGGT
>JAYMTA010005958.1:0-10868 GCA_036897625.1 Pelargonium cotyledonis | reverse complement strand
ATCGAGCAGAAGGAGGAGGCGAAAGGGAACGAAGCGAATGTGAAGAGGATCAGAGAGTATAGGCAGAAGGTGGAGGCCGAGCTCTCCTCCATTTGCGCTGATATCATGGCCGTGATTGATGAGCATCTGATTCCGTCCTCCTCCGCCGGCGAGTCCACCGTGTTCTACTACAAAATGTGTGTTAACTGTCTCTAGATTTTGATTTTAGTTGTTTTTTGCTATGAGATGCTTCTGTGTGAGCAAGTTTTGATTTCTGTGGGTGTGGTGGTGTGCAGGAAAGGGGATTATTACAGGTATTTAGCTGAGTTCAAGTCTGGCGAGGAGAAGAAAGAGGCTGCTGATCACTCTCTGAAAGCATACCATGTGTGTATCGAATCTGATTTAGCTCTTTTATTTGGTAAATTTGTGATCAGAAGTTGCATGATCTGTTGTTAAATGCTAGAATTAATAAGGTAGTGTGGTTTTCATGTTATGTGATTGTACTATCTATGGTGATTACCAGTCAAAATGTTGAGATTCTGATGGTTTGCTACTCACTGAATTGTAATTTTACTTAGCTTAGACCGCTTTCTCTTCCATATGCATAGGATGTTGTATTGAGTCATGAGTTGTCATTCGATGGTTTTAATTAAGTCATACTAGGTGCATTCTATTATTCTAATATGATTTAGCTTCTTTTCTGGTAATTTTGTAATAGAATGATGCACGTCCTGTTGTTAAAGGCTAGCATTTTTAAGATATTGATGTCATTGAATTGAAGTTCCTATATCGTAGCATGTGTTTACAAGTCAAAATGCTTAGATTTTGATGGTTTGTTACTCATTGGACTGTGAATTTATTTAGCTTAGATCGCTGTGTCTTGAATTTGTGTAGGATGTTGTATGATTCATGAGTTATCTTTCAAGGTGGTTTTAAGGTCTAGTAGGTGCATATCTAATCTAATATGTTTTAAGCTTCTTTTCCGGTAATTATTCGGTTAGATGATGCATGATCTGTGGTTAAATACTAGCATTTTTAAGGTAGTTTGGTTTTCATGTTATGTCATTGAATTTCATATGTTGTAGCATATTTTTACAAGTCAAAATGTTTAGATTTTGATGGTTTGTTTCTCATTGGATTCTGAATTTGTTTAGCTTAGAGTTTTGTCTTCCATATGTGTAGGGTGTTGTATGAGTTGTGAGCTGTTTTTAGTTTTATTTGGAACTTTTGTACTATTGGGTGAATGTGTGCCCATGATGTCCTTTTCATTTATGTACTGGAGTTGGAAGTTGAGTTTAGCAAATACAGTCGTTGTGTTATGCCAATTTGGGAATCTAAGGTTCTTGTTTAATAGTTATCTAAATCATTCTTCATGTATGTGCTGTTTGATTACTATTCTACTATGCATTTGTAATCTATAATTGAAAATAATCCGCTAAGGTCAGTCCTTTAAATTGCTCCTTTTTTCTTTCACTGTTGTCAATCAATGAATGAGTATGTTTATGTTGTTTGAAACTGCCACCAGCTCCCCCTCTTTGCTAAATATGTGTTGTGTAGATCCCTATAATGTGTTGGTGATAAGTCAATATAAACAAACGTAATTGCTTGTCACTGGACAATTTTAGTTATATTAGTCATTATATATGCATCATATGTTCTTAGATTGGTCGTTAAGATTCTATATTTCCATTGAGTCTTGTTACTTCTCTTTTTTTCCTCGTATTGTTGGTCAAGAACTTGTTGCTGCTAAATATCATGTTCAAGGATTCTCATATGGACTATTAGAATTCAAACTATTCATAACAAGGCAATATCTTTCCTAAATGTTTCTGATTCATCTTGTCTATCCATGTTAACTTGACTATGGAGCTAGCAAATGTAATTTGTTTAGTGATGTATGTGAAATGTGCTTGTCAATGTTAAGAAAAGCTTATCTGTTTCATGGTGATCTGAAATTTGAAAAGATGGTATTAGTCTATTGTCGGCAGTATTAGAAGTTGATTTTTTATTTATTTATTTATTTATTTTTGAAGTCAAGGAAGGATGTACCGAAACTTGGGTTTGATTAGGAGCAGTGTCGGATATTTGGCAATCATTTAATACTGGGAAAAGATTTGTGTATGAAACTTTTCATTATAAGCTATATAATGCTAGGAGGTGTTATATAGACTGTCAATAATCTCTTTAGTATGTACGGTGTCCATAATGGAAGCCCTTCACTTAATAGTAAGATAGACCACATTCTCTTCTCTCTTAATGGCAAGAGAAGAGAATGTGGTCTACCTTCGACCTTTGAGTGTTTCCTTTGAGAGTTCCATTCCATGGGTACCGAGATCTTTGTTTACACTCTGCTGATTCTGTATTGTCCTTTGTTTTCTAGCTCTAAAATTATGTTTTACCCCTGTTCACTCTACTAGCAAATAAAGACAAATATATTTTTCTCACTCACTGTACTAACTTGCATCAATTTGCAGACTGCTTCTACTACAGCAGAGACTGATTTACCTCCCACCCATCCCATCAGATTGGGTCTTGCTCTAAATTTCTCCGTCTTCTACTATGAGATTATGAACTCACCTGAAAGGTATGCAATTACCAGTGAAGCTGGCAATTTGGATTTCAGGTCGTTATTTTTGGGGTTTGGGTTGAAAAGACCCTCATCCTAACCTGATCTGTAAGAGTTGCGGGTTGTGGGTTTGCCATGGAAAATGTGCAGAATGAATATGGCTTCCCCAATCCAATCTGCACATCTTTATGGCAAACCCGATCCGACCCATCCTGGAAATTAATCAGGACTATTTTGTGTGGCCTGAACCTGCATTGCGGGTTGGATTTTGGCTACTTCTAGTTCAAATTGCAGGCTCTAGTTACTAGTTATGTATTTTTTTTTCTTTTTTTAAAAGTTGTATAAATATGGTTTGATTCTAATCTTAGGAAAATTGTATGATAGGGCTTGCCACCTCGCAAAGCAAGCTTTCGATGAAGCTATCTCAGAGCTGGACAACCTGAGTGAAGAGTCCTACAAGGATAGCACTTTGATTATGCAACTGCTGAGGGACAACCTCACTTTGTGGACTTCCGACATCCCAGAGGATGGAGGTAATTTTTAGAGTTTGGAACTTTCCGTTGCACATTAAATCCCATAGATTGCTTTCCCAAAACCTTCATGAGCTTTCCATTTATACATGTGTTCTTTTATTCCACCAGAAGACCAGAGGATGGAAACTTCTAAAGGTGCCAGTGGTGATGATGCAGAGGTGAGGACACTCACATATTTTACCAAAATGAGTGTTTTTACTTTCCTTTCTGGTTTGTTAAGATCTGTCTGAGTTTGTTACAACAAGTGCACACCCGTGTGAGTGGAAAAAAGCCCAATCCTAACTAACTTTTGGAAAAATACTAAATGGTCTACGAACTATACGAACCTAACCAATTTGGTCTTAGAATAAACTTTATGCCAAAACAGTTCCCCAATTGTTGAAATAGTGTCAGTTCTTCCATCAGCTTTGTCGATGTGGTATTAAAAATTTCTAAAGGTTACTACCTATATTGGGAATTGTTTTGGTCGGTTTTCAATAGTTGGAGGAGCACTATAAGATAAAATTAATTCATGGACCAAATTTGTCAGATCCTGTTAGTTTAGGGACCATTTTGGTACTTGGTAGTTTATCCAAACTAACTTGTAAATTGTCATTAATTTTTGCAAATATGGTTAGGTTGACACTTATTTTAAGACCGAGAGAGTACTAACCACTAAGTAATCGTTTTGTTCACTCACGGAACTCCATCTCTAATTTGTATGCAGTGAGGCCGAGAGGAGCCATAGCGCAGTGGGTGAATAGAAGAAAGTCCGACGGGTTTTTAAGAATAGGGTTTCTATCTTCTCCATTCATGTGTTTGGTGTTATTTAATTTACTATCGATCCCCGTACAGGAAATGGAATGAATGATTGCTTAATTATCCATGTCAGTACTCTCTATCTGGTGTTCATTTGAGTGGAAATGAATGTGCTTGGGATATGTTATATTCATAAATTGTGTTTGTGTGTCATATGTAGTTTAGTTTTCATATGTACTAGTAAGATTCATGACGCTATTTATTGCCACTGACTTTTTTTTTTTTTTTTGCAATTTTTAACCAACGAAAGTTGGTAGAAGATTGTTTCAAAATGATATCTTTGGTGTTAGATTGGTACCTTTTTTTGTTATAATCCATTTTGTGCTCAATTAACTCTTTGTAGTTTTATGGGAGGATGATGGATATTATATACGTCGTGTGTTATTCGTTAAAATTAATTTTGAACTACAAAAAATACATAATAAGTATTCACCGAGTAGATTGTTACATCATTTTTCACAAAATTTTGTACATTTAGCGTTGTTTATGTTCCTCTAAGTATTTGTCTATCAAAAAAAATGTTACTTGTCCCAAATTATGTACAAATATTTGTGTACAAAATAATGTGGTAATTTATATAACAATTATTATTTTTAATTTATAGTTTAATATTAAATTTAAATTAATAACAATCCGGCACATAAGATATTATTAACCTTGCATGAATTTTGGACACGTAGCGTCTGATTAATAAGATTTATTGTATACTTGGTTAATTTTAAGTAGTCAATATTTAATGTATCATAATCTTTTTTATTTTATTTTAAAACTTGATGTGTCATACATAGTCGATCAATGCATCAATTAACGTATCATTTTGTATAAATATATTTGCAAAAAATTTTGTCCATACAACACTACTCTAATCTCTAGTGTGGTTCATTTTTTTATTTTTTTGTGAATTGGGAAAATGAATTCAATTTTTAGAAGAGAAATAATGTTAAAATTATTTATCTGTTCATATAAATGTATATTTACTTTCCTATTCCTAAAATTATTTGGAGACAAGTGATTAGTGTCAATGAAATCCAATTCCTAAGTTGATATATATACATATTTTTACTTTCCTAAACTCAATAAAAAAACATCCTATTTAAACCCAAAACCTAAGAAAACACAACTCTCAAAATCTCTCAAATTTCGCACACCATGAAGAAGATGATCGACTCTTCACGAAAACACTACAACTTCACCGGACCCACCAAAACCCGCTTCAAGATTCCGGCCAAGACTCCGGCCAGGATTCCGGCGTTCTCCGCCGGCGACCGGGTGGAGGTTTTGGGGCGCGAAGATGGGTTTCTTGGGTCCTACTTCACAGCCAGAGTGATTCAAAAAGTGGACAAGACCAGACTGAGAGTCGAGTACGAGACGTTGCTGTCGGACGAGGATGAGACCCAGTTCGTGACGGAGGTGGTGGACTTGTCGGCGGTGAGGCCGGTGCCGGAGCCGGCGCCGGCGACGGAGTTCGAGGTGATGGAGAAGGTGGATGTATTCGACAACGAGGGTTGGTGGGTTGGGAGGGTAACGGGGGTGTTTGGAGACAAGTATAGTGTGTTCTTTGATAGTAGTGGGGATGAGATTATGTATGACGTGGACAAGTTGAGGGCCCACCAAGAGTGGGCCATGGGGGTGTGGGTCCCATCTTTCAACAACAAGATTAGGTATTTTCGGATGAAAAAGAATTAATGATTTTTTTTGGGTTGAGAAATGTGGTGTTACGAGTCGTTGTATTAGTTTTAATGTGCCTGATTATGTTATAAGAAGTTGTGTTGTAAATTATATATAACTCATTGAACTTGATTGTAATAATTATTACGACATATGATAGATGGAGACAAGTGATTACGAGTTTCTTTTGTTAGGCTGGATTAGATGATCTACACATACCCAATTTCTAACGCTAATAAGAGTTGATAATATGAAAACGGTGAAAAGGTCAAAACACCCTCCAAACAACGCATGTCACAAATATAGCCGCGTGTTTGTTTAGAGTGCTCCGACTAAATTTTAGTCACGTAAGAAGCATTTGACACGATTTTCTCGACCAATAGTTCTCTATCTAGACTCTATTAAGAGTTAATTGTCACTCATCCATCTACTGCAAAGTATATACAATTTCCCAAACTCGTTACAACAATATACATGACTCCTACCTCGCTCATGTAATAGAACTATTTAATTATGATGACATCACATATTCTCTTGAATTTGTAACATGGCGTTCTCATTTTCTCACAAGTCCTATACAAAAATAGTTCCATAGAACGAGTCTCTCGAATCAAGCTTCAATCTCAACCACAAAAAAGAAATAGAAACGAAAACAAGAACTCACACCACATCCTGTCCTTCACATACACAAAAGAAATAAAAGAAAATAAAAAAGAAAAAGAAAAAGAATAGAATAGAAAAGAGAAGAAGCTATCTTCTCATGCATGCATGCATGCAAATTTCGTACACAACCTTTCACACCTATTTTCATTATAGTGACCAAAATGGCCAATGTTTACTCCATCGTCTTCGCTCTCGTTATCGCCGCCGCCTTCAGCCTCACCACCGCCGACGAAGTCGGCGGCCACCGCGGGGATGGGGGAAAGCCGACCGCCGCTGCTCCGTCCCCTGCCGCATCCCCATCTGCCAGCAGTACCTTCTTAGTGCAAGGTAGGGTTTATTGTGACACATGTCGTGTCAAGTTTGAGACTAAACTCACAGAATACATCCAAGGCGCTAAGGTGAAGCTGGAGTGCCGGAAACGTTCAGGCACCGGCAAGCTTGTGACACTCAAATTGGAAGGCGAGACCGACAAGAATGGAATTTACGTGATTCCGGTGGACGGAGATCACCCTGATGAGCTTTGTGAGGTACCATATATATTATGTACCGTTTTTTCTATGAACACATATTTGTCACGAAAAAGTTTGAAATTCAAATGCAGGGACGAATTCGGAAACTTAACCTGATTATAGACAAATTTAAGATTCATACTAATCTCTATGTAACTTTATTATACAACAACATGTGAAATATTTTAATTTGGTTTCTAAACTTTTGCATATGAATCTAATTTGGTCTATGAGTTTTTTTTAACTTAAATTAGTTCATGAACTTTCAAATATGGACCAAAAATATATTTTTCCATTAGTTCCGTTGATTTTTCCGTTAAATGGTCTAACGTGGAATTTAAAATATTTAAAATAATTAATTTGCTGATGTTTGAAGTTCTGTGTAGGTCACGTGAGCAATTTAACAGTTCGATTGTCACGACATCAAAATAATTGAACATAAATAATTATTAAGTATATTTTATCACACGTCATACCACTTAACAGATAAATCAACGGAAACTAATAGTAATAAGTCAATAACGATTTTGGGTCGATATATATTTAACACACCCGTTAGAGTGCAATAAAAGACATTTTCAAATACGCGTTTAGACTTTTCCATAAAATATACTCTACCCACCCTGCAGTATTAGTATCAATTTTCTAATTTATTTTACAAATTTTAAGAATATTTTGATGAATGGTTAACTCTTTTTCACGTTTCCTTGCATAGTTTTGTTATAACAAATTTAAGTTGTTTTGATTATGTATTATTCACATATTGTTGATACTTTACATGTAACTTATTTACTAAAATAAGTAAGACGATGTATTCAGGTACAATTAGTATCAAGTCCTAGGAACGATTGCAACGAAATTATGGATGGCGGTCGGGATAAGGCAGCGGTTATGTTGTCGAAAAATATTGGCATGAAGGGATCCAACCGTTTTGCCAACAGTCTTGGCTACATGAAGAAAAATCCTCTACCAGAGTGTGCGAACATTCTTACTGAATTAGGGTTTATTCCGGACACTAGTAATATTATAACTAGTCGTCGAAGAAAATTATTATAGGTTTAGATATTTTTTCTATTACTAAAATTACATTATATATTTTTTCAAGAAAATAGCACATGATAAATATTTTAAATTATAACTATGTTGTTCCTTAATTTTGAGAATGTGTTGTATATGGAATTAGAAAAATGTATTCAAATATATGTTCACAAAATTGAATATTTCAAATAACACAAATGCACATACTATAGTTTCAGTGTTTCACACATGTTCATTTTCTAAAATTTATAGCTATTTCTATATGAAAATAATATTCATATTCGAGACATAGAGAATAGTAAATATACATGAAAACTTGTTTGTGAGATCTTTCTCGCCCTTGTTTTCATACACGACTTGAATCCAAGAATAAACGGAATGATTCACGTTTAAAAAAAAAAAAAACTCAACATCTTAAACGATCGTCTTTACAAAAGTTACATTTACTCGCATTTTAAAAATAATATTATATGAATGAAATAATACTGAACAAAGAAACATTTTACCTGTAATTCTAAAATTGAATTAAGAAAAATGTTCCATTTTGATTTTCTAACTATTCGTTTTACTATGAATTGTAACTTAATTTAACTTTTGTTTTAGTTTGGTTCCAAACTATCCATATAGTCCCAATTTAGCTTATCATCATACTATTTTGTTTTACATTTTGTCTAATTTGTACTAATGTATGACAAAACAATTCTGTTTTTCTTTTGTTGTCGTTGATGATCACGTGGTGCCTACGTAACGTTTAACCTAGTTAAATTTACTAATAAGACTCATTTAGAACAAAAAAAATGTATAACATATGGACGTGGTCACCACATACATACTGTCCAATTTAGTTCTTTTAAGTATATAGAATTGTTCTAAAATGGTCTCAATGTAAAATTCTCAAACTCAAGTGTCAAATTGATTTGCCCATCTAACAAAAAATAATTTAAAAAATTATCATGTCAATTTAATTTGACGGCACTAATATGAATTAGACCTTTTGAAACTAAAATAATACGAATAAAAAATTTAAATTTAATAGAATAGATATTCCGGAGACCAATTAGAACAAAAATTCAAATTAATTGAGCTTCAATTAAAATTCAACAAAATTAATAATCTAGGTATTGTAATGAAAATTTTACCTTGAAGAAGAAGAAGAAGAAGATGGACCACAATTGATATGTGGATATTGTGGGCCAAATCAAAAGGGATTGTTTGCGTTGGACCAAAGCTATCTTCAAATAGCATATGAAAAATCCAAAAATGTCAACATAAATATATATATACAATTTTTTTTATGGGAAGCAAAAAAAAAAAAATTTCATTAAGGAACAATAATGTCATTACAACATAAATGGAGGAAATCAACCCTAAACCAAACCGAAAGTAAGATTAGCAACCAAACTAAAACATAAAAATAAACAAAAATAGAAAAAACCTCGTCCCAATTAGTGACCCAATCCATCGAAGTCAAGACCATGTGCCCAATATAGTGTAGCACTAACATAAAAAATAAAAATAAAAAACAAATCAGGGGCACTAGAAAAATCCTCCCCCAATTTGTCGGGAGCCATGCCACCAACCAACACCAACTAAACTAGCTGAATCAGACATGCTTGCACCTATCATACCCGTAGCTTGATTTTACTACGGGAACTGCCTCGAGGCTCCCTCATGGTCCTTGACGAATCTGAACAGCCAAGTTCACATCTTCTGGAGCCTAACCAGATCCATACTTGATGACGACCATGTCGTCATCGACCTCCATAGCATGAACCCCGCGCATACAAATTGGCTCAAAACTAATTTTTAGAGCTTAGTTTATTTTAGTTTTTAAAAACTTGGATGATTTTTTGGTACACTTTGTGATAGATTGACCCAACTTTTATTGATGGAAACTGACTAGAAGTCCAAAATGGTGTTCAACACAAATGTGTAATGAGCTCTATGGCTAATTTGAGAATAAAACTTTCAGTGGAAATGAATAGGATTGTCATGGAAATACATGCAAGTCTCCATCAATATAATTTTGTGGGAAAATATATTTATTTTGTATAATGCGTAAACTATAATTCTTTCATAGTAAAACAAATGAATGTGCATTGAATTCTATTCCATTACTTTTTAAAGGTTTTTCTTATTCTTTCCTTTGAAAATAAATTTATAACAAATGTACTCAACATGAATAAAGATTTTTTAAAAAGAAAAAACAATAATCCACACTGCGTTTTTGTTTTCTGCCCGAAAATAAATCTACGATTTGATGAATGATGAAATGATGAGTAGTGTTTAAGTGTCATATCAATACCCACAAGAAATCATACATAGAGTCATGACCGCATCTTCAACGATACCATACCATTGGACAACTTCTTACATCTCTAAGGCTACCTGCTCCACCAGGTTAATTACATCCAAAACTTCACATATTGCCACCAACAACCAACAACGCGATTGCAACATTGATGTTTGAGAGTTTATCCCTCTACAATCTCCATTCACACATAACTCTTTCTATATTCCTATGTAGCTAGTGAGGTGTTGTCCAGATTCTCCTTTAATAGATTTCTACTCTTATGCTAGAGACGACCTAAGAACACATTCAAGTCTCCGCTTAATAGCGTGATGCCCTTGTGCAGCCTGCAAAAACTCAAGAACAAGGACCAAAGTCTTCAGCTCTGTATCCTTACACTCCAGACTTACAATATTTTCAAAACAATTATCCTTACACGTGAATAAGATAACAAATTTCTATTGTAGTTCTTTAACCCGTTTCAAAGTAACGCATTAACCATTTTCAATAATAAAAATTTGGACACAATTTACACATGGAACTCGAAAATCTCGTTTCAAATTTGTAACTAATTAATAACCACGAGTTCAACAAGAACGGAACCCTGATTGTCTAAAGGGGAAAAAAATAGTGTTCGTATTTAAAAATATTTAAAAAATAAAATAAAATAAATTGGTCAAATCATTATTGGGTTTTGGCAATAATATTATAAAGGAAAAATTACACATACCTACTCTGAAGTATACTCCTTTTGCACATACATACCCTAAAGTATGGTTTGTTACTTTTGGCTACCCTAAAGTATGTCACAAAACTTTCCGTCC
>JAYMTA010005957.1:0-10869 GCA_036897625.1 Pelargonium cotyledonis | reverse complement strand
GACGTGGAGGTAAGCAACCTGTTATAATAGGTCAATTGGACTAAATTAAAAAAAAATAGAAAGTTCAAGGGTTAGAACTAGTGAAAACTCTAAACGATGGCTAACTCTAAAATTGATGTAAGTCTAGGAGGTTTGAAACCATTTAACCCTTAAATTTTATATTAGATATCTAATTGAACTGGTGCCATTTGCTTCTTTATATATATATAATTTCTTTACTAGAAAATTCACACTAAAAAAATTCAAATTTCTTAAATAGTTTGGATAACAATGTTGGTGCCATTTGCAATACGTCGTACATATGTTCGTCTTAATGGGTTAGAATTTCACAATTACAATGAGTTTATGAGTTAGATTAATAATTTAATTGTTCGTAACCTTTGAAACAATTTTCAAATTAAGATAATGGTGTGTTTGGGAAACATCAGTTCATTTAAAATACTGATTTTGAATAAAATAAGATGTTTGAAAATTCCAAAAATTTGGATTTGAATTTGAGTGAAATCCACTGGCATTCGAAAAATGCTTAGAACTTGAGATTTCAAATGATAACTCATAACTTGTTATTTGAAATTTTATGGTTTTTTAAACATTATAGTCGTATTTGAAATACAACATTTCACTTGATGGATGAAAAAAGTGAGAGGTGATCAAGCTAATCTTGCCCGGTGTTTTTCAGCATCTTATTTAATTAAGTGAAATGCACTCTTCAATTAATTAGTACATAATTAGTATTTATTAGGCTAGTGAAGTATCAAGTTTCATATAATTTAAAGAAATGACTGAAATTGATTGAATTAATTAAAAAAAAATATTATTATTTATTATAGATTTGAAGTAATGATTCACCTACCACCGGACATTCATCATAGAAACAAATAGCACTCAAAATATACATTTTATATGATTTCGAGAAAAGAAAAAGGAAGTAAGAGAAAGCTCACCAAGTAACTCATTAATGAGAATTTGGGTTAAATGGTTGTACACCTTGGACATATCTCGTTTTTGAAGTTGGCACTCAATTAGAATTTTCACTTGTTCCGATTTCTATATTTTTAGTTTAGTCCAACTAGTCTGTTGTAGCCTGTTGAAGAAGTCCACGTCGAATTCTTTTGCCACATTGACAGTCCACGTCAGCTTAATGTCCACGTTATCAAAAGATGGTAAAAACACCACACCAGCAACTCTGTTTCTTGCTTTGTTCGGTTTTATTTGTTGCTTTGTTTTTTACTTCTCTTTCATGGAGTTGTTCTCTAAAACCAAGGTCGTTAAGCTCTGGAGCCACCTCGACAAGTACATGGTCACCATCGACGACCAAGAAACTGCCCGGCAGAATAGGTATGTAACCTTCTGGATGGATGTTAAACAAGTGCGTGTATACTATATTTTGCTTTAGTTTTTGCTTTTGTTTTAGCTCTATTAGGTAGTATACTCCCTAACTTTTGCTCTCAATTTTTTCCACTTGATGCGTTGATGGTTCGTTTGAGTGTAAAAGTGTATATTACATTGGAGCAACACAGGGTGCGACATGGCCTTCATGGGTCGTGTCACAGGTCGTGCTCGTCGAAAATACATTATGCTTATACGACACGACCGAGACAAAGTGTGTGACATGGCCCTCTAGGTCGTGTTGATCGATTTGAAAGGTAACCCGACCCTCGATACAACCTAAGGAGGCTGTGTTACCCGATTGGTATGCGTCGTGGTCTACGACATGGGCTGCAACACGACTCAAGACACGACCCGCTTTATGAACTACACAAGTCGTGTACCCGATTGGTATGCGACGTGGCTTACGACATAGGATGCGACATGAGCCACGCATGCCGTGTTAACCAAATCAGGTACCCCGTGAGCCTTTATTTATGAAATAAATCATCATGTTAAATGAGGACATTGATTAAGTCAAGTGTGGGGATGTTTTATATTTGTGTACACTAGTTAGTTGTGTTTTTTTTTTTAGTATATGCTTAGAATTTAAAAAGAAATTGCCCATTTATTCAGTCATTGATACACTTTTCTATTTACTCACACGTTCTTCTGATTGGTTGGATCTAGGTGATTTTTACACCCAAACCTGTGCTTGGATTTTATTTTTGCCCAAATTGAACTATTGGTTGGTATACATTATAGTGTTGGCATGCATTGTGCACGCGCGCACACACGTGGTGATAAATTAGTATCTCTTGATTGTGGATGGAATGATGCATGTAAAGCTTTATGTTAAGTTATTATGCGTCATATGAGCTTGCACAATTCACAAGCACGTTTCCTTAGGTTCATGTTTTTCTTGGGATGTCTAGCTGATTAAGAGATTACTTGAACTTATCAAAGACCGATGAACTAGAATTGACTTAGGATTTCCTTTGAGGCGAAATAAATAGAGACTCGACATTAGGGATATGATTTAGGCCTTCCTTGCACTGTTTGAGCTTTAAATTGCAATACCTTATGATAATTTTGTCCTTAATACCTTATTTGTGTCTTGGCCGATTGTTTCTTAATCCCATGTTTTTAAAAGCCATATCCATGTTTTTCTTAATTATCCTCATATTTTTTAACCCTTAATTGAGCTTAACTTTCATTTTTGTGAATTGGGTGAAAAGTATTAGGTAGTTTGAAAAAGTGAAGAAAGGAGACCCGAAACAAAAACTGTGTGCTAATTTACTCTTAGTCATGTAAAACTCAAGTGTTAGGAGGAAGAAAGAAAAAAGGGAAAGTGATTCCCCGCACTTGATAGTAAAAAAAAGAGTTAGCACACCTTGGATTAAAAACACAAAAAGAGAGGCTTTTGTTAGTTGTGAGTGAGAAGTATGAAAAAAAAAAAGAGTGAGTGTTATTTAGCTTCGTTTTTACTCCTTCCACAGCTTAACCCGAGTCTACGTTACGAGCCCTAAAGTCCCATTGATGTTTAATGCTGGTGCATCTCTTAGAATTAGTGGAGAGGGAAATAATTAGTCAACCTATGGTTCCTCAACCTAAGATAGTGAATATTAGGTGACTACGAATCTAGATTATTCCGAATTTATATGAATTTGAAGGGAAAATCTCACACGCACGCAAGTTTATGATTTGTATAATCTCATAACATTTAGTTTTGCTTGCCGTTTATTTGAAACTTTTGAAGCATGATTGAGATACCTGAGTTTTATTGCACATAAGACAATGCATATTTATGATCATTGATGTACTCTTTGCAATTTGGATATATTAAGCGGATTTAATCTTTGCACAATTTTGGGTGTGCGAGTTCCTTGGATTCGATCATTGATGACTTTGTTGTGGAGGATTTCTTGTTGTAGCTTTGTTTGAATGGGATGTGCAAAATAAAAAAAAAATTGTTTTTTCTTGTTTTTGGTTTATTTTTGGTTTAGCTTAACGTAGTGTGTATTGCTGAAGTTTTGTGGGTATGCCTTCTAAAAACACTCACGAGACAAAACTCGTCCACTAAGAGGGAACCTAGTAGTTTAAAAACTCGTCCACTAAGAGGGAACCTAGTAGTTTAAAAGCTTGTTGAAAGGGTTAAGTGCAATCGTGTCCTCTACGAAAGTGAGTTATCTTTATTGCTTTATTAATTTAGTTTAATTTTGATTTACTTGGGACAAGTAAAGGGTAAGTGTAGGGGTTTGATACATGCATATTTGATTATGATGTTATATCCCTTACTTTAGCTTATATTTGTTCCGATTTTACATGTTTTAGCTTATATTATATTGTTTTATTAGAATTGAGGTGTTTTCTAGTGTTTTAGTGTTTTGCAGGTCTATTATATATGTTTCAAGGGATTTGGATCAACACTAGAAATCTTAGGAATAGGTTCGAAGGCCGAAAGAAGCATGGATCAGCTCTAGATGGGCCGTGTTAGGCGTAACACGGACCGTGTCAGTCATTTAAGTCAACATTGCAATCTGTCATACTGACAAGGTAGGCAACCCCGTCCGCACGGACCGTGTCGCGTACCGTGTCAGGCGATATGAAGTTTCCTAATTAGATTCATATTCCCTATTTTGTGTATTTTAAGGCCTTAAAAATACTAGTTTTGTATCATATTTCATAGTTTTCAGTTGAGACTTTTGAGAAGAGATTAGAGGAGCTTGAATGAAGGTTTTTACATGCAAATTGTGTAACGTTTCTCTTAACTTTATTGAATACAAGTTATGTCTTCATTATTATTTTGTGTTTGTTGCATGATTATGAGCAACTAAACCCTCTTGATATGAGGATGAGTGGTGTAGCCAATTGTTAGGGTTTATATGGTTTGAATGCATAAAAAAAATTCTTTAGGTGCTTTGATTTAAACAAACCTACTGCTTCTATTGAAGAAATCACTACAACAAAAAAAGGTATAGACTACGGTTGATAACTGTAGACTAAAGGCTCAAAACCGTGGCCCATTGAATAGACCACAGTTGGCCCAAGCGTAGTATCACGAGGCGTGGTTAAATCTATATACTTCGGTTTTGGGCCTCTGGACCACGGTTATTTAAACCATAGTCAATGAGTGTGAATTCGTCTATTTAGGGTTAATCAAATAAACTGAATAAAAAATTTCAGTAAAAAATTTGGGTGCACATTTGATCACGGTTGACTACCGCATGCTGCAGAGAGGATTAAACCTGCGACTTCTATGAGAATTCTGAAGCGCTTAATGCTTGATCCAACCTGCTTTGGTTACTTTAATTTTATAATCAGTCACAAATATTTCCAAACAAATCTTATTTCAGTCATTGAGTTTCTCTACTTTGGAATTTTGGCTTTTCCTTACATGTGGTTTGGAAAACATTATTTAAATTATTTTTATCACTATTTGATCAACGTCAGATGCCGCCGACAGCTTCAGAGGTGACTATTAGCCTTGGGCGTGCGCAATGGACCTGGGCGCCGCCAAGCAACGTTGGATGTCGTTGACGGATTCGGAGGCGACGATTGGTGTAGGGCATGCACAATGGACTTGGGCACCACCAAGCAACATTAGATGTCGCAGACGGATTCAGAGGAGACCATTGGCGTTGGCCGCGCGCAATGGACTTGGGCTGCACGTGTCATGTTTTCATTTGGTTTCAAACTTTTAATTTTTTGGGTAGCATCAGTTGAATTTGAGTCACATGTAGTGTTTGGGAACTCCAAGAATTTTGATTTGGGTTTAAGTCCAATCCAATAGCAATCCAAACACGCTTATTAGAAGGTTTTCTAAATGACAACTATTAGAGCATCTCCAATAGATTATACTCAAATATTGTAATAGGTAGGACTCACTGATAACTCACATTTTATACTAGTTATTGAACTCTAAATCATGCAAAGCTTGTCCTATTTTTGCTCGTATTTTGCACTCTATTTGCCCTTATTGGCGTGTAATTTGTCTTAATTGCCTTTTTGTTGTGCTTAAGTGTCGTAATATGAATTTGGTGTATTTTTGGTGTTTTATGCTTAATTAAGCTTATTTGTGCCCAATTTTACTTGTTTTAGTGCTATGTGTATTTTCAGGACATTATAAGAAGGTTGGGGGCATGAAAGGGAGATAAAACCGAAGTTAGACAACCAAAAAGAGGAATTGGTCTGCAGCGCTGTAGCATTGGGCATGAGCGTCGTGGTTCCCACAAAGTCAACACATTAAATTAAAAAAGATCAACGCGTGCGATCTCAACTCCAGTATACGCGCGCGCTATCACCAGAGTCAACGTAGTAGAGCGTCGCAACATTGGCTCTAAGCGCCGCGGCGCCGGTCTGTCTGCAGTCTATAACTAGATTTAGATGCAAAGGGATAAGGGTTTGGAATTTTGAAGCCTGCACTGTCAGACCTCCTCCATCCATTTCTAGAGCCTCAAATCGCCTCCAATCACTGTCAACCATTCTTCTACCTTTCTTTGCTTTATTTTCAAGTTCTTGTGACTATTTTGGGATTGCGAACACAAGTGATTTTGGGTAGATCATCACTGAGCCTTGGCTTGATTGTGAGATCACCATCATTGTTATTTTTAGGATTTATTCATTGTATTTCTATTTTATTAAATTTCAATATAAGTTCTTGTTATTCATATTTCAATTGCATATTTCAATTGCTTATTTGTTATTTATGCTTTGCGTTAATATTATGTTGATTATTGTTATTGTGACTACGACTATGATCAAGTAATCCCTAAGTTATAGGGATGTAGTTGACCATAGGACAATGGGTTAATTAATTCAATTGCTTTAGTGTAGGTTTTAAATTACAAAGTTGGTTATGGCGATTCGTTGGGTGCAATGCCATGAAGTGGTTTGATCACCCACGATTCGGATCATAGCACGAGCCTCGCCTTGACCATAGGGTTGCTCGTGCGGATTGAATCGCCTCGTGGGGTGACTCTCTTGAAGTCACATTCTTTAGAGCGCCACATGCCCTAAATAGAGTCGGGCGCAATGTAAGAATGTATGTGACCTCCTTGCAGAAACATGCCTAGGAGAGCGAATTGCGCCTAGGTAATAACCGAGAATGGCGTATTCACTCTAAGTCACGAATGATCCTTACAAGGGACATTTTGTATAAAAGCGGGCTTGGATAACTACTTTGATTTAAACTGAACTTTAGCAGAATAGTTAGTCCATTGCACTCACAGATATCAATTATATCCCTCACGCTCATTTCCAACAGGGTACTACGTTCTCATCTCTCTCCTGCTTCAATTTCCATCCCGCTTACTTATTGCATGCTTATTACTTTTCATACACACAACACTTCCCCTATATTTGTTTAATCGCTTTCTTATAGTAGATCGCACTACAACTAAACACACTTTTAACCACTAAGGGTGGCGTAGTTGGTTATTCCAACTGTGTGAGTGGGAAGAGATCTCAGGATCGATCCCCACTCAACACATCCTTGGCGGTGGTGGTGTAAGAGACCACTTTGGTGCGGTAAGGTGTCAAAAGCCCTAGGCTAGGGTTAAGAGGCAAAGTCTCTTTCCTGAACACTATTTTCTTGTTCGAGCTTGTATGTATATGTCTTGAAAAGCTTCCTTAGGCCGTTGCAAGACAGGATTTCGGCACCTTTTCTGTATCAAAAAAAAAAAAAAACTAAACGCACTTTTAGAAACCGCCTCAAGTTCTCTGTGGATACGATAACTCATATTTCACCGTCCTATGTTACGAGGTTGACACTGGTATACTTTCCGGAGCCGCACCACTCACAATCGCCACATCATATATTATTATTTTGTTACATTTTTCTCTACAATGGTTTACACTCTAGAAGTGTATTAACATGAACCCATAATTTAATTTGTTATATGTAAATTAGTATTAGTTTAGTACTATTAAATTCATTTTCATTTGGTTGGGAGAACAGTTTTGCCAAATATCAAATGTAATCATGTATTATGTGCATAATATATAATTGGCACAAAATACTAGTTATACTCTCACAATAGATAACAAGAATGTAATGCACAGTTTTTAATGATATTGCACTTCTATTATTGGAAATGCCCTAATGTTATCATTTGAAATTTTATAATTTTTCATTCATAATGTTTCTAATTAAAATACAACACTTCAAATATAAAATTTAAAATGACCAATTTCAAATCAAATTCATAACCCTAAATGCAAAGTTAAGCAAATTCTTATATATATAAGGTAAACTGTTAAAACAATTCATTATGGTACCATTGATTTATTCGAACTTATACAAATGAAATGGATGAGTTAGCATTTCTGATTGACAAAATGAATAGAAAGAGGAAATTCCAGTCAGTCCATATGTACCTATACACTTAACCTCCTACGACTTTCAAGCTTGATACTCAACATTTTAGTTGTTGACAAAATATTGTTTCATCAGTTAAATCTAATTGAAATACACAATCTTTTCTCACATGCGTGATACATGCCTAATTTTTTTTTTTTTTTAAAATACCAATTTATAGGGAGATGAAGTTATACAATAAAAGAGTGAGAGATAAAAATAAAGGAGGGAGCTAGAGTTTGTTTTGTTTGTTTTGTTTGTTTTATTTTTTATTTTTTATTCAATTTAAGGGATTGTTTGGTTTCAAAAACTCAACTAGAAGAGTATAATGATCATTGTAAACAAAACTAATGGCGTTATGGACGTAACAGTACTTTGCCAAGTACTGAGAGCCGGGGCTGAGTGTCAAGCTTGAAAGTTTTAGAGAATAGGTGTCGAAAGTGACAAGTACATATGAGTTGGTTGTAATTTCCTCCTTAATAGAAAACACCTTTGACTTTATTTTTCAGTCTCGGCATATTATTATGTCCTAAATAATTGTAACAGATAGGTTATAAAACGTAAAAAAAAATGTCATAGAGAAATGCCGTTTTCCATGGAAGTGGTAAGACGTCTCTGAAATCTTATCCAACAATCTGTTCTGTAAAGTTTGTTGAGTATTAGAATGAAATTTTTTTTGTTGGTGTAAATCATTGTGTCTATAAATCATTATTAGATTTTTAATATATATATTTTGAACTAATAATGTCAAATAACATGTAACATATATATAAGTATTATTTACATATTTAAAAAAAAACATATACTACTATATGTTAAAGTAATTATTTATACTTTTTTTAAGTGTAAAATCTTAACTTTAATAATACTCAAAGTTCAAATACATCAGTCAAACTAGTATATCCAAACTGAACCAGAACATAGACAAAACGACCTAAGAAAGCCCAAGCCATACATCGCTAATCCTCAACCCCATGGAAACATACATAGTCTCGATAACATTCATGGTGACCAACAAAGAAAACGGCATAACCACACATAAAATAAAAAACCTTACAAGATAGCAAATCAATTTCCACTATCTGTATCGGACCGTGAATCACCATAACAACCACTTTCAACGAGGGAAGACATACCGAAACTACCAATAAATTACGCAA
Source organism: Pelargonium cotyledonis (assembly GCA_036897625.1). Lineage (NCBI taxonomy): Eukaryota > Viridiplantae > Streptophyta > Magnoliopsida > Geraniales > Geraniaceae > Pelargonium > Pelargonium cotyledonis. Next base: position 1,983 of record JAYMTA010005957.1, on the reverse strand, counting down.
AAACAAACTTCCAACTAGGGAAGACAGACTATTAAAGAAACAACTAAAAACTAAGGAACTACTGAAAATGATAAGCGCCAAAGCTGCAATTTCTGGCAGTGAAAATAGCAGTGACGGATGATGTCGGTACGACCCAGATTTGGACTGAAGACGGCGCATTGCTTGGATTCTAGCATCTCCTGGCGATACCGACGATGAGATCAGGCAATGAGCAGAAGGGCGGAACTCCAGAGGGATAGAGAAGACATAGTGAGTAGTGATGATGAGAAGGTGAAGCTCCGGCTGCAAAGCCGCCAGAGGCGGGGGCCACTGTACCTCACACCCCAGCACAGACAAAAAGAGAGGAGGGTCACTAGGGTTTAGTATTGAATAATGGTTAAATGTTGCTCATTAATTCAAGTAATTATTTATACTTATTGACATGTTTAATAATTTTTCTTTAAATTTTACTTAAATTTCAATTCATGATTAATTGTTAACGAGCCGAGCCGAGTTGAGCTTGAGTTCGACTAATTTTTACTGAGTCGAGCTCGAGCCCTAATTCATAAAGTCGTTCGAGCTCGAGCCGAACTCAAGCCGAGTATAAAAGAGTCGAGTTGTAATAACTTTAGACTTGATTCGGCTCAATTACACCTTTATTCAGTGGTGATTAAATTGAAAAGTTTTTCACACAATTTTAATATGCGTTGTCAACTGAATCACAAACCATCGGTATTAGAATGAGATTTTCATGGGAACGCAACTATAGTATTAACAAAATCTCTATAGCTTTTGCATACGATAAGCAAATAACACAATGCTATAGACAGTTGAATTTTGTATATACCGCCCATGGCTTCTGAAAATGACGATTAAGAAAATACTGCATAGTATAATTTAATAATTTTAAGTGATAAGAACTTGGGATCTTAGAGAGATTGATATTCAACATATAATTATTTTTGTTTAGCATAAACATATTTAAACTTATAATCTTGGAGTAATTACATAAATTTTCTCTATGGTTTTGTCCACGTATCCATAAAAAAGATAATGCTGCTGATATTGACAAGCCACAGCGCACATAATGATTCAGTTAGTCCAACTTTTAAATTGTCAAAGGTGTAAACTATTTTTCAACAAAAAAAAAAAGATGTAAACTATTGTGCTTGTTAATTAAAATACAGATTATATAGATGGAGAAGAAAATGAAAAGGAAAGGGACATTTTATTTTTGATTGCAAGTAAATGAAATGAGATAAAATAAATTTAAATTTGAAGGTATTGAAATGACTAAGTTTATGTGTTGATGCATTTGTTTTTGTTGTTCAATGCGGCACACTAGATCTTATTAGATTGTTGTTGTCGTCTTGTCCTGATGTTAGAGATATTTATTGATTGTTATGTTTTAAGTCTAATGTCTACTATCGATGGTTCAATGTCGTCAATATCCAAACACTATCAAAAATCATTGTTTTTGCGAGCAATTTGCTAGAAATTTGCGAGCAATTAGAGAGCAATATTTATTTGCGAGCAAACGGTGAGCAAACCGTTGCTCACTGAAAACAAGCCCACAACTTGCTCGCTATGCAATATTGCTTGCAAATATCGAGCAATTAGCGAATAACGATTTTCTCACAAGTTGCTCCCAACTTTCTCGCAAGTTGGGAGCAAATATGTTGCTCGCAAGTTGGCGAGCAACTACCGAGCCAAATATTGCGAGCACTTTGCGAGCTAATTTTTGCTCCCAAATTGCTCGCTAATTAGTGAGCAAATAGAGAGCAAAATGTTACTCACAACTTGCTCGCTAACTAATGAGCAAACAGCAAGCAAAGTTTACTCCATACTAGCTGCTCCCTAAATGCTCACAAACAACAATAAATTTCCGAGCAAATGAATCATAGCTCATAAGCTAATATTATATCTATATAATATTAATCTAATATCATAATGTGCACATAGTGATGCCTCTGTCTGAGTGCATTAATCCATTTGAAAGGCAAA
>JAYMTA010005956.1:0-10869 GCA_036897625.1 Pelargonium cotyledonis | reverse complement strand
GACCGAACCGGAGTTGAGAAATAAACCCGGTTCGGTGGTCCCGGATCCGAATATTTGCTGGCCAAAGAATTCACGCCTCCCCATGTCCCCCAAAACTAAATTCCTTTCCCAATTCCTTCAACCATCATTTTTTTTTTAATTTCCATTTCTCCTTTATTTCTCATCTCACTTTCCTTCATCCTCACCCATAAATTTCCTTTCCATTTCCCCAATTTTTTCTTTATTTTAATCTATTGAATTTCTAGTTTCACGCGCCACCGTCGGTCGGCGGTGATCTGTGGATCCACATCTCTGCATGCGCTGCAATTGGTGTTTCTCCGGAGTGAATTGCTGAATCTCTATGTGTGGTGTTTGTATCAGGAGGAGGAAGAGATTAGGGTTTCCTGTTTTATCTGGATGTGTGTTCTTGCTCCTGGAGGAGGCTAAATGCTTGTTACCGGGGCTCTAGGGTTTTCAAGCCTGGTCCTTGTGGCATGCCTGCTTGTTCCGGTGGTGATCGGCTTCGTCTGTCGCCGGATATGGCGGCAAGGTCAGGCCAGGCAGGAGGAGATCAGGCGCCTCCTCGTTTTGGCTGCTGAGGAAGCTGCCAGAGCAGAGTATGAGGCTTCTGCGACCTATGCGCCGGTTCCGGCTGCGCCCAGCTATCAATGCGCCGTGTGTTATAGCCCCACCACCACTAGGTGTGCCCGCTGCAAGGCGGTCCGGTACTGGTATGTTAGTTTCGCCATTTTCTGACTCTTTTGGCTTCAATTGCTGATTTCATTTGAGGGTTTTGTGAAAACATAAAAATTGGATTAAAATTGTGCTGTATTTGTTCGTTAGGTTTTCATTGATGGGACAAATTCGTTCAATTTTAGAAATTTGGTGTTGTATGTTCTATATTTTTAGGGGAATTTAGTGAGCATCATTTTTATTGATTGTTTGGGGGTTTGATGAGAATAGTCATTGTTAGGAGAACCTGATTCTTTGCTTCAGACTCTTGCTCTGAGTAGGGGAGAAATTGCTTGTCTGGATGTGCCTTTTATCTCCTTACTTGGTAAAAAAATATGCATTGACTAACATATTTTCAGTAATGTATTATTTGCCATCCATTTTACCTTCCTCTGTTGTGTGCTATCAGATATAAATGTAACCTACAATATCAAATCTAGTTGCCTAAACTTATGCAAATGTAAAATGTGGCAACCGCACTATCTCTTATTATGATACTATCTGCAGAAATTTACAGTAAACTATCAGAAAAGTTTGCTGTGAGTTCAATTAAATGATGTCGCTACTCTATTAATCTCTCTTTTATTCATTGGTCAAGGCTGTAGTATAGATCCAAGGTTCTATGTCTAGACAAGGACATGAAATTATTTTCATGATCATTACTACATTATTGTTGATAATCCGAAATCAAGACGAGCTGAATACTTAGAACTTTCTGTTATTATGATCTCATGCCTGAATAAATTGATTGACATCTTTCATATCATGGCTGAGAAATGCTGTTATGATGTCATATCCTCATTGTATTGAATTTAAATGATCCAGTTCTGGAAAATGCCAAATTGTCCACTGGCGTCAAGGTCACCGGGAAGAGTGCCACCCTGCACCCATCGCTAACTGGACTACTGATGCAGGAAAGAACTATGGTTGTAAGGCAACTGAGCAAGATGAATCTCTAATTTCCAGTGAAGGAAATGGGACTGTAGACAGGCAGCTTCAGAAACCAGTTGAAACATTAAGTACAGAACCTGTGTTGTCTAATTCCAGTTGCTGTCCTGAAATACCATCTGAAAATGATGATGATAATGATATAAAGGTTGAGTTTCTTGCTCATGGGAAGGGATCAAACTCTACTTCAGAATCTTCTGGGTCCATATTTTCTGGATTCTCTACTTCATGTTCAGGCAGTGATTCTTCTGATGATGTTTCTGTTAGTGAGAGCATTAGTTCACTTGATCCTGAAAAACCAGATGGACATATGTCTTCCGAAACTGCCGTTGACGTTGAGAACACTGATAGTGCTGACAACCTGGATAAAACTAAGCCACTATCTCCAAAGTTTTCCAGTTTGGTCGATTCTGTAAATAAGTTTACTAGTTCAAGTAAATTCAATCAGACCAAATCTGACTGTCGTAACTCTAAGGCTAAACACACCTCAACTAATTCCTCAGGTCTGAGCTCCAGTGGTATGGTCGAGGGTTCTGTTGCAGAGCCCTGTACATCATCTTCTGGCTTTTGGGAGAGAGCTCTTAACTCCGGGTCTGAAGACGATGCTGATGTCGAGTCTTGTCTGTCCAACTCCACTGGAGCTGGTAATAACAATATGCTGAATTCTAATTCTGTCCTGAAATTCTCATTTAAGCTGTCCGGAAGTACCATTTCTCCATCTGGTGCACATGGTGAAGGCCTTGAGTCAAATGATGCTTTTCCAGATTCTTTGGGGATCAGTGTACCTATAGATGGGACATCTTTCCCAGAAAAGATTAATACAAACACTGCAAATGTTAGGGACTCTTCCTCCTTGAAATGTGGAAGATCTAGTGAAAAGGATGGCAACACTGGTTCTTTTGCATCAAAGTCCGTTAAGGTCCAGTCATTATCATCCTCCTCTTCCATTCGTCATCCATCTTTTGACGATGGAGGCAGATCTTCAAATGCAGATGCTAGACATGTCACCAGCTTGCCATCCTCAAGTTCTCAGAGGCCAAACAATGTTGCTAATGCTATGGGAAAGACATCAGTTTCTTCCAAGTCCAGTGGTTCTGATGTTCAATCATCTTCTACTGGAGGAAATACAGTTCTGAGTGGGAAATCTGGAAAAACTGACAGTAATCATGCAAGTGCTGCTGTATCGTCTGAAGCTGTTTACTTACCAAATGCCAAGAATGGTTTGAAAACTTCTATGTGGAAAGTCGTTGATCAGTTTAGAGGGTCTAAACCAAAACACAATTTGTTTACTGTTGGGAGTGAGATTGCCGGAAGATATAATGACAAGGTTTTGCATTGTTACTGCTTTTATGTTTCACACCTACAATGTTTTTTAGGAATATAAGTTGAATGCTTTTTTTTTTTTTTTTTTTTTTGTAGGGTCTCTTTCCATATGATACGTTTGTCAAACTTTATAATTGGAACAAGGTCGAACTTCTTCCGTGTGGCCTAGTTAACTGTGGGAACAGGTAATTGAAACAGTTCTTACAAATAGTAATATTTAAATGACGTTGTTTGTTTCAAGTGATTGTATTTCTGACATTTTTTTTCAGTTTTTCACTGTGTTGCTCATCAGCTTTTTACCTCAAAATGAATCATAACTGCATCAGCTAGTTTATTTATCATAAAAACTCGAGATGCACATAAATACTTTAAACAAAGAACTCTTTTGTCGTGTTTTGAATTGAATCAGCGCTCAGCAGTGTTGTTTTAAAATTTTCTGTCTAATGTTATATTTCTTCTGCAGCTAAAGTAGTTAATATTTCTCAGGATATTGCCTGATAATTCTCAAGATAGTGAGAGGGTCTCCTGCATTTTAAAGATAAATATAGATACCGAGGTTTTTGCATGATGAGTATTTTGGCATGTGACCGGATGCATTTGTATGCTTGTGTGTTGGTTTATATGCTGATATCCCTGTTAACACTTCTTGATGTGAATGAACTATATGTTTTGTTTATTTAATGGCTGATGTGAGCTGTTGATGGAGATTAGAGATATATACCTTACATTTTACTTTTGTTCAGTCTCCATTGGGACTTTTATGAGTTTGAGCAAAACTTTTAGTATTCTGAAGTGCATATTGAAGAAATTACCCCTACTCCTCTTAGTCCTCTACTATGTGTAATTTGGCCATAAAATTATATTCCTGCTTCAGATTGTGATAAATATTTATATATTTTTTATGTTACAATCATTTGTATTATCTTTTCTCATGCTATTATATATTGTCCGTTTTTTCTGTAGCTGTTATGCTAATGCCGTGCTTCAGTGCCTGACATTTACCCCACCTCTTACTGCTTATTTCCTCCAAGGACTCCATTCTAAAGCATGTAAGTCTCTAACCTTAATGTTTAATGTTCATTTATTGTATCCTAGAATTTTCAGAATCTATTTTTAGCATTTCCTATGGACTGTCTTAAAATCACTTTTCTGTATCAGGCGCAAGGAAAGAATGGTGTTTCACTTGCGAGTTTGAAAGCCTGATTCTAAAAGCCAAGGAAGGAAACTCTCCACTTTCGCCAATTAGGATATTGTCTCAACTACATAACATTGGAAGTCAACTTGGTCATGGGAGAGAAGAAGATGCACATGAGTTCTTAAGGTGACTTTAACTTTTATATATCCAGAGTTTCAGTGAATTGCTGGGTTTTATAATTTTATGAGTCATGTTTCTTAGTGTTTTTTGACTGGGATCTGCAGATATGCTGTTGACACTATGCAATCTGTCTGCCTCAAGGAGGCTGGTGCAAAACCAGGCTCTCCTGATGAAGAAACTACTCTTATAGGCCTTACATTTGGAGGTTATCTTCGATCTAAGGTATTGTCTAGCACATGAACGTTACTTTTAACTGTTTCATAGTTAGTTGTTTTGTTGACAGTCCCTTATGGAAATCCTTGGTTAACATTTGCATCTTGCTGGAAACCATGAGGTTAGGTCTGGAACATGGATATGATCTATATATTTGTTATTGGTATTGTTATTTGCAGATACAATGCACGAAGTGTCTAGGCAAGTCTGAGAGGCAAGAAAGAATGATGGATCTTACAGTTGAAATAGAAGGTGATATAGGAACCTTGGAAGAGGCTCTCCAACAATTTACAGGGACTGAAATTTTAGATGGTGAAAACAAATACTACTGTAGTAGGTGTGTTCTTTTTCTACCGTTTAAATTTGTTATATTGAAAACTCATTTGTGCCGTTTCATTTTCTTGTTTTGCATTCTCAATAATTAATCTTACAATTGCCTTATTTAGTCTGGTAGATGTGATGATAATCTATTTGCATTTTCCTACCATTGTTTTAATCAGATGTAAATCTTATGAGAAGGCCAAAAAGAAGCTAACAGTGTTGGAGGCTCCCAATGTCCTTACTATTGCATTGAAGCGGTTTCAGGTAATACTTCAAATCAAGGATATCAATGTGCTCAGCTGTTTTCAGATTCTTATTATTTTTTCTGTGCTCATTTCTACAGTCCGGTAAATTTGGAAAGCTCAATAAGTCGATCCGATTCCCAGAGATACTTGACTTGGCCCCATATATGACTGGTACAAGTGATAAATCTTCAATATACAGGCTTTGCGGGGTAGTGGTTCATTTGGATATCATGAATTCTGCCTTTTCTGGGCACTATGTGTGCTATGTTAAGAACATCCAAAACAAGTGGTTCAAGATTGATGATAGCACAGTACGTTTTTTCAACATAGTTATTACTGAAGCAAAGTTCATCTATATTATAACTTTATTTTTCCCTCCGTACACTTTTCCTTTGTTTGAATTTAGTTTTGACTCTCTTCACTTGGTCATGCGACGAGTTGTATTATTGTTTTTAGAAGTAATAGACATTTGAGAGAAGAGGTTTTTGAACTGATAATCTCTCTGAATTTTACTCAGATGGGCACTATGTGTGCTCGTTGGGTCACAGATCCTTGCCCAAACAATCTGTAGAATTTACGAGCTTGTCCCTAATTCTGTTTGATTTATGACTTTCTCTGCTATAGTTCTATTTTATTACATCTAAGCCTTAGTTTTGGAGTACGGCAACAACAATTTCCAAGTATAATTCATAATTGAAATCATTTTGTTTTCCATTGTTGGGTAGGTGACCGCTGTGGAATTTGAAAGGGTTTTAACGAAAGGGGCATACACGCTTCTTTACTCAAGGTAATAATACTCTGGAGCTTAAGAGCTTTACATTTTGATGATTTTAGATCCGTCCAACCTTGCTATTTATGATGTTATAACCAATTCCACTGCCTTTTGTAGGTGCTCACCAAGGGCCCCAAGATCGATAAAGAACAGAATTGTAACTCCTGATCCCAAAGTTAAAGCTACACCTTCCAAAAACAGTGGAAAGATTACCACGTCAAAATCAAGGGTCGCCACAGCAGATCCAAGTTTTGTCCAACTCCCCAGTCCAGTTTCTTTGGACGGTTCAGCGAGCTATGATTCATTTTACACAAATTTCAACCGGCTTCAAAAGATTTTGGAAGTGGACTCATCAAGTGACAACTCATCCCTTATTAGCAGCAACTCTGATGCGGGTTCGTGCAGCACTGAGAGCACCAGGGACTCCACCAGCACTGATGATTTTTCTGATTACATATTTGGTGATTTGGGATACAGCGGTGGTTGGAACAGCCCCTGGAGAAATTCTTCTGATTCGGACACTTCATCATCGTCTCCCTCGCCCTTGTACTCGAGGCATTATTCACCTCTTGCGGACACAGAGCGGTATGGTTGCAGTACTGAATATGCAAGTTTTGAGAGCAAGAGAAGTGTTCCTTTTTTGGATACTGACTCAACTACTAAACAGTATAGAAAGATAGGAAGTAGTAGTAGTAGTAGTAGTTTTAGAGAAACTGACTCCGAGAAGTTAGGAGGAAGGGTTGTTTACAACTCTTTGGACGACGAATATTGTAGAAAATGGACGAGGACAGATTAAAATATTCGATTACAAAGAGTATTGAGTTTAGGGTAAATAAAAGGTCTGTCTGTCTGTAACTATGTATCATCATCAGTAAATGTATGTAGCAGTAGCAACTAGCAAGTAGCATTAATGTACTTACTGTTAGAGTTGGCTTAAGAGAAACCAGCCAATGCCATTTTGTCTTGTTCCTTGACAGCAATACCAATAATTTCAATGTAAAGAGAGGGCTTTGCTTCTTCAGAAACTAAAGATTGATCTGTGTATTAGCTTTCTGTCAAAGACGTTGGTATTGCCGATAAAAAGATGAAAACTACTTGACCATGTCATGTCCTAATCTTTAAACTAACGGTGTATAAAGGTACTTGGAATTTTTCACATTTCAACCCGTTTTGATCTAACAAAAACCAAAGACCTTCCTACAACGATCCACAATCTTGTTTCAAACGTTTCTAACATTCGCAATATCATATTCCGTCAAGAGAATGGAGAGTTTGTTAGGCTCCACTCGAGCTAGCAGCAAGAGCGGGATAGGGCCACAATCGTTGAAACTCTCGATCAATCCCAATCAACAAGAAAGAGTAGGATAGGGCGACGTCATGATCTCTTCCTTATATATTCTTCTTATCGAAAGTTTCAACCCAGATTTTGGTGTACTTGCTATATATGGCAAATTTAGTATTTCTAATAATGGTATGTAAAAAATATTAGCATTCTGGGAAAGCAAGGACAAATTAAATAGCTGTTTAGACACCAACATGTGCATCTCAATAAGCAAGCCACGAACATTTATGTTCATTATTAGACATCCATCTTGTCGCCTATATCTTCGAAACCCAAATAGATTTATCAAGACTTTTATTTTCTTCCTTACAAAATAAAATATGACACATGCTATATGATACTATCCAAAAAATAAAATGTATCTAAACAACTGGTATAGTGACACGTGGCGGCCGAATGTCACCTGACCCACTCGACCCGATTCCAAGAGTCCATATCCGATACAAGACTCAAGGCAACTCACAAACGAAAAAAAATCAAAGGCACCATAAACGAAAGGCAAGCCTCGGGCAAGCCTGTCACAAACAAAAGGCAAATCAAAGGCACCATAAACGAAGAGCATAAATGCGTTTATGGTCCCAGTGTCGTGGCACCAAGCACCCATGCCGCGACCTAGGGACCTTATATAAATGAACGTCTAAAACACGTTTATGGTCCGGAAGCGGCGACATGGGCACCATAAACGCAAGGCAGAAACGAAGTTTCTGACCCCAATGCCGCTACTTCTGTCAGTCCAGCCTGAGCTTGGATGTTTCATGCCCCCAACACTCAACGGTCAACCCCCTTCAACCCTAAACAACATTCAACGATTCAATACACCCTTACAAGCCTCTTGTAAGGTTTTCGTCTCACCGGGTCACCTTTGAGACGTCCCAACACCACAAGCACATTACTTATGCTCCAACACCTCCCCATCAATTCAAGGTGATACATGACGACTCAAGTCACTCTAACCGGACTCTTGCAAGGTCTCAACCTCGTAAAGACCCCTTCAAGATGCTCCAACAAGTCATCACAACAACACTTCCGAACTCCCATGACGCTGTCCCGCGAGATAGAAGCTCACAAAAGATTCAGCGAGTCATCTCATCATGCACGAGGCGTTTGGGACCCCTAACCTCCCATGCACACATAAGCAACACGTTCGGAGGAAAAGAGGCACAACATCACAAATGGGTTTGATGAGCTCCGTGGGTCAAAGTGGGCCAAATGAGCTTGAAAGACCAAGTGGGCCTAGAAGGGCCTCACATCTTCATCAACCAATCAAATGTCGACATGTGACACTAGGTGGTAATAGCCTTTAAATACACCTCTCTTAGTAAGAAACTCCATCCCAGATTTTCTGATCCAATGGAGGTATCTCTTCTCGGGCACCACTGTTAAATTTTGGACCGTGGTCGGTCATTTGACTTTGTGGCAGCTCTGATTTGCCCGCAACAGGCTGATATTTGATCAAGTTGATGAAGACGCGCCTTGCACCTTTGCGAGATATAAACACATTTTTATGCCTACAGCTTCACTCATAACTGTCCGTAAAAAAGTACTAGTAAAACACATATACAAAATTCACTGCTCGAATCGCTTTCAATTATTTTTGCTTCTACTCATGAAAGGATGACCCTAACGTCAAATCAAGAAGTACTAGTTAATGTAAGGTTATCCTGAGAAATAGTAAAAGAGCCAAACGAAAATGAAGGTCGTTGACCATGGTGGGTAGTGATTGTGATATCGATAAGTATTAAATGGAATCAGAAGAGGACCCATTAGCAACAAAAGAAGGGGCTGCTAGTTTCTTTTGCTTCTTCACTGTTCTCTCTATCTGCGATATATCCTTTTCTTCAATGCCGGTCCAAAGACGCAACCATTCATTATGGGGTTGTAATTTGCTTCAACAATAATTATATACTCTTTATTTCATTTTAACACCATTTCAAATTGTGGTCCCATTGCCAACTATTGCAACCACTCGATATTGTAGGGCCGCCTTAAAATTCATTTTAATTTCTCATGCGATCTACGGAACTAGCATGAAGAAAGAATACGTATAAGTTTATAATTAATAATTAATCTTGCTCAAATTTGTAAAGCACAGGGTACAGTGATTAATTCGATTATTTTTGGGGTCTAATTTTAGTTGTCGTGAGTCAATTTCAATAACACAGGCAACAACGTGCATCCAAAACCCCCTCGGATGCCACCATAAATATCATTTGTAGACCTCAACATGTGTGACCTCTTCATGCGTCTTTGACCCCTCTGGGACACTAAGCATGAAACACCAAGACCTTGAGGATCAATGCACGTCCACCCCCAAAACAAGTGCACCCAAAGAGATGTACTCTACGTCCTTATTCAAACACCTAATACTTAAGTCTAACATTCAGACTTAGAATCATATGGGTCCCTTAGCCATTGGCGAGTCTAGACGTGAAACCTTTTATAAGATACGCCCAACTGCTAACCTCTCTACCCCCATACTACTTCCATTCATAAGTACATGCAAAGGCTCCTGAACATGGTATGCTTTACAGAAAATTCCTCCGACGACCTCCTAGGTTCTAGTGTTTCATGTCCCTAAGGAGATGACATCGTCACATCATTGGATCTTCATGCCACGTGGCATCATATTTATGTCATCAGTAAATCGTCATATGATGAATAAAATCATAATTTTATCTCATTACATCATCACTCTCACTTGCAATCAATCACAACGCACATATTGACCTTCACATCTTGACTTTGTGGGTACTAACATCTTCTAAAATCACTGACGTATGAATAATTTTTTGTACTTTTACTATTCATTTGTGTTATTTATACATTTTGAGCTCTTAAATTCTCTCTAGAATTCACACATACACACAATCCTATTTCACAAGGGTAGTGATTCTTATTCTCACACCCGAAGTGAAATTCAAGACTATTCCTTGAGTTATGCTTAACGCGTGTTTTTTATGCTTATAGCTCTTAAGCCCAATTACAAGTGATCACATAAAAACTCATTTGAAAAATATTTTAAGCGCCAACATCTATAATATTCTTACAACCAAAAGACTTTTACACTTACGCATGATTGAGTCGTTTTTTCAACTCCAAATTAATAATACCTACAAATTATTATTATTATTATTATTAGAACCTCTAGTTAATTGTACAATTTTAATTGGATACCTAAGCTTTATAACATTTCAAATTATACGAAAGCCCTAACTAGTAAATTCAACTGTTTTTACTAAAACAAGTGCCATAAATTTGAATAATTTGCAAGGCGGGACTAGTCGAAAATATAAATAAGAAGTAAGTACAGATGGCTACCATGAACTATCACTCTTTTGCAACTTACTACACTAAACTATTTTTTGTAATTTTCGACTACCCTAAACTATGCAATCATTGTTCCGTCCATCCAAACTAACAGATTTTGTGTTTAAGTGGGTCATGTGCTACGCACATGTCAATAATTTTTTTAAAATGATCAGATTGTCCTTCTTCTTCATTGTTCAAGAACATTCATTCATATGAATGTTGCTGGAAAATTTATAGCTTCGCCGAAAAATTCAAATTTTCCGGCGAACTCTTAAAAATCAAAATTGAAAATCATCAACATACACAAAAAAATTCAATCCAATCAAAAATCAAACTCTCAATTCAAACCAAAATTCAAAATTTAAGTCTC
>JAYMTA010005955.1:0-10870 GCA_036897625.1 Pelargonium cotyledonis | reverse complement strand
TCGCTGGAGAAAGACCACAACCCGCTCCATCAAGCTCGTGGCCATGCCAGATCGATCACGCCGGACCGCAACACGCCATCATCATCGCCGCCGGACCAACGCCTCACCGCCATCGCCGCCGGAGAACACCAATGTCGTCGCCGTTGCTGCTGTAAGTGTGAGAGGGATGAGTGTGACAGAGAGATGAACCAAGTGAGAAGAGGGAAGTTTCAGGGTCTTAGTTCATTTTGGGCCATTTCAATTTTAACATAACAGTACTTTGCCAAGTACATGGAAGATGAGTGTCAAAGTTTATAGTTTTAGGATGTCAAGTGTCACACGCGACTAAAATAGTATATATGAGTTGGTTGTAATTTCCCTAAAAATTAACACATGAGAGACATAACCAATTTAACCCAAATCATAATAATCAATACTTACCAATGATGTCTTGACAAGATAGTATTCTGAACAAAGCATGCCAACAAAAACTATGTCCGTCCCGTTGAGAATTTGACTTCTTTTGGGAGATTTAGGATCGGAAAGATCTCAAGCATCAAGACTTATTTCGTTGTCGTCATGGTCGAGAACCTACAAGCACTGATCCTGTTGCGAATACAGAATAGCATAATCTGATGAAATACTCTGGTAATCGGCTCCACGAACTGTCACCAGGCTTGCACACCCAAATAAATCCTTCATCGTCAAAGACCACGGCTCTGCAATTCGAATCTGACGGCGGCGGCGACGACAGTATCAACTTTCTAGCCCCAAATGTTCAATCTAGTCGGTATGAGTGAGGTTTGTTCAAATTACTTAATCGGCAGTATTTCAAATCGCGAAGGAAGTCTGGGAGCTGAGGGGGGAAGACGATCGATGGAGTCGGATGGGGAGAGAGGGTTGAAGAGGAAGATGAGACGGGAGGTCGGGTTTATGCAGATGATCCATCCGTGGGAGGAGCCAAGGTAGCGGATTCTGTCGGTGTCCGGGAAGAGGAGCTCCTTGTCCCATGGCGGACACCGTTGCGATGGTTCCTTGTCGTTCAACATCAACACTTTCTTCTGGTTTTTGTTGGTTTTGTCCAGATCTGAGAGAGAGAGAGAGAGAATAGAGTGTACGGATAGCATGATTGGTTAATTGTGTTTTTGTTGGAGAAGAGATTTGAATTTGGTATCAGAAGAAGAGAAGGTTTTCGCAAAAAATGTTGCAGATCTAAAGTTTTGGATATGGAATTGGGATCTGGAAATCACAAGACGCAAACCAGCCATTGTCGCTCACAAGGTATGCATCTCACAAAACCCTAAACCCAAACTCAACTGCTTTGGCAAGTTTGAATTTTTATTTTTTCTTGTTCGGCAAGTTTCAATTTCAGTCTTGTGTGTTTGTAGATATGGGTTTGTTTAAAGTTGGATAGTGTTTAGCCCAAGTGTCTAAGGCCCACTTATTTAGCCCACTTGTAGATGTTTGTCACTACTGCAGGAAGTGATAATAAATTACTATTTGAATTGAAAAATCAAATAGCCTAATTTTTGTACACTTGTCTCTCGTACTTGAAAAATCAATCAAAATCCTTCTTTCTCGGTTTATATCACAGGTGTTTGACCAGGTCTGTATATTCGCGGTTGACATCTTTAAACTGTTTTACCATACTCATATTAATCATCATTCGAGTTTTGTTCAAAGTTAAAATTTTCTCATCTCTTATGAATAATCCAAACTCTTTTTCAACAATTTATTCAAAATCATGTTTGTTTTTGGTCTCGGAATAACCGGTAAGTCAACTCATATTTATTTTATACAAATACTTACTCGTGTGTCGATAATTGTAGGCAACTTCATCAATAATTACTTGTCAATAAATATAAACATGTAAACAAAATACATAGATGTCAATATTTAATTAAAGTATGGCAAATTATAGGTTGACACATTTTGCAGATAACTTATCGAGAGTACAAGCTTAAGCAAAAAACCCACTAAAAGTTGTCAATATTTTTTTTTATTATAACACCATTAGTCTACTATGTGAAATGACTAAAATACCCCATAGTTTAGCCAAACAAGCCCTTAAGCTTGAATTTAAAAAAAAAAATGAACAATCTTCTTCTCCGACCACGGCTCTCACGGTTGTTTGATCTCCAGCTCGGGCGATCCATGGCCAAGCCGGTCTTAGTTTTCTTCTCCGACCACAGCTGGAGCTTCGACCAAGGCTCCCATGGCATCTATCAACGGCGTCCACAATTACTCATCATCTCCGGCGTCCACGACTTCTCTTGAAGGCGACTCCATCCCTCCGTTCACAAGCGTCGATGGCAGCTCCGTTCACGGTTGGTGACGGCGTCTCTCATGGCCTCCATGGACGATGGCGTGGAGTGACCTTCATCGACCACCAGATCTGGACGACGACCATCATATCTAGACGTTCACGCGACCTCCGTCGACGGCTTCAAGTGTTGCTGGTTCGACATAGCTCCGAAGAAGGCACGAGCACGGGTTTCGGCGATGGCGGATTCCGGTGAAGACCATGAACCATTTTTTTTCTTTCAGATATGATATATTTGGTTTGATTTAGTTTGTTTTGATTTGATTTACTAGTATTGGTTTTGATTATTTTTATTAAATTTGACGATATATTTGCAGATCACAGCAACTAAAAAATTTATATAGTCTCCAAAATCTTCAATAATTCAAGAAGAAAAAGAGGATGGATAGTTTGGTCATTCATTTTTTTTACTTGTTCTTCTTCACATTTTCCATCTATTTTAACAAAAATGATAATTTTAGTAGGTTTTTTCTATTTGCTGACACTCTATATGAGTTATTTGGAAAACGTGTCAACCCACAAAATTATCCACAATTTGCCCTCTAAAATATACTGTAGCTCAATAGATTAAAAGAAAATAGAAAAAGAACACTTTTATTTATTTATTTATTTGCCCAGTCTGTCATTGAAAAGGAAAAAAAAATCTGTCTCCTCCTGACCTCTAAAAAGCAGTGAATCTATGTCTTGCAGTAACGGTGGAACAACAACAGGCTAAGAGCAGCTGCGAAAAATGGCAGATCTCAGCCAAACACTAAAGGAAGGCGAGAGAATCATAGCTCCGACCCGGAGACCTGACGGCACCTACCGCAAACCTATTCGGATCCGCCCCGGCTATGTCCCCCAAGACGAAGTCGCAAAATATGAACCCAAAGGTGCTCTGGTACGTGTTTCTGCTTTATATGCGTCTATTCAATGCTGGGTTCGCAAGGAAGAAGAAAAAGGCGACACCTTTTTGCTTCTTTGATTTTGGATTGTAATGTAGTGCTATGAGAAGTTTTTGTGTTGAGTGAATTTGGATTGGTGAGTGGGGATGTGGGCTGGTGAGGGTTTAGGATTTGAGGGTTTGGGGGTTTATATGCTGTGTTTGGTTTCCTAGAAACTAGATTTGGTAGTTTCATTTGATTCATTGAAAAGCTGAAAAGAGTGAAATAATTGATGTAGAATGGTTAAATAGAAGTTTCAGAGATAGAAATTTATGCCAAATTGTTGTATTTTAGAGTGGGTTATCATCTTGGTCGGAGCCTTAGATGATGGATGACACTGGTTCGGACTTTTTATACATTCTAAAAACTTCACAATGACCAAATGGAATACAAAGTTTTTTTGCCTCTTTCTTCATATCACAAGTAAATTGACCTGGGTTTTGTAATCTTTGTCCGGTGCAGTTGAAGAAGGCAATGGCTTCCCAGAATGGGCCTCCTGGTTATGATCCAGAGTTAGATACAAAGCCTAAGACTAAGTCGGCTAAAAGGAATGAACGAAAGAAGGAGAAGCGGAATCAGGCATGTTGCTTTGTGTTTCCAGCTTTTAGTCTTAAATTTATCTGCTTTAGATCATTTCATTTTAAACATGGACCTGTTCTTAAAAGATATTTTTTTATATTAAGATAAGACGCTTGTTTCTAATTAGATTTTGGATTGTCATCTCAGAATAATGAATGGTTGATAATATCGGTTACAGATTTGATAAGAGTATCTCGTGCTACCTTTTGTACGATATTGTCTAGCTTGATTGTAATGCAAGTAAGATAGAGCTGTTTTGCGGTCCATAGCCCCCTCATTCTCTCTCCTTATTTCTTTCATTTCTCCTCGAGAAGTATAAATGAGAATTGTATTACCAAGATACTGAAATAGAATTGTCATACCACAAATATTGTTCTAACTAGATAGAGGTCCCCTATGATATAACCCATTGTTGAGCTTAGTAGTTAGTAGATCCCCTGTGATACTTTGCTCCTTAAATTTATGTAAATAAGAGGGTATATACTCAACTTAGGGAATAACTGATAAACATGGATGATTTTTCCTATGTCGTGCTATACAAATTGAGTTGTGATACGTAGCTCTCGCATAATTACAATATAAAGCCATTGCATTGGTTAATTTGCTATACCAAGATATTTCACATCTTGTCACGAGCAGTTTTGTTACCTGATTGATGTACATGGATTCGAAACTAGACAATCTTTCTTCATAAACAGGAACCCCTTATCAAGCTTCTATTTGATTCAGAGGGGTTAGTATGGGCCTTGCATAGTTTGGGAGCTGAACATGACCGTGTAGAACTGTAGAAGGGGGTTTGGTTCCCAAATTTGGGAAGTGAGGGAACACCTAACGTGCAGTCACCCACTTATTTATTTAAGAATATTATTGATGTTGGCAGAAAAGTTATGTGAAATATGAGGTACTCATAGGAGCTTTATGGGGAGTAATTACAATTTAGGCTGAGTTATGTTACGGAAGTGCATTACTGTAAATAAACTTGATCATCTTATTGTGATTATTCTTTTTGTGCTCTAGTTTGTGTTATTGTTATCAGTAAGACTCTACAAGTGTTATGCATGCTTCTTGTTTACACAATTGCTTACTATTTAAGTGTTATGCATAATTGCTTACGGAAGTGCTATGCAGGCTTCTACTGAAAATGATAAGAACCTGGAACCTAGTAAACAGGAAGGAATGCCAGCTACTGAAGATGTAAATAATGGATCAGAATCTGTCAAGTCATTGGCATCTCAGATGAATGAGCTAGCTGTGTCTTCCACTCAAACCACAGTTTCTTGTCCCTCAGACTCAATAGAGGGATCAAATCCTGAAGATATGACTTTGGACATTGATAAAAAAATCCGAGCACTTAAAAAGAAGGTAATATTCATTATTCTACATTTTGCACTATCTAGGATATCATTGTCTGTAGTGTACTCTAATATTGTAACTTTGGTTGTCTACATGAACATCTTCTCCCCTAGAATTATCTCCATTGAGGTGGAATGATTTGAAGGAATATCATTTAAATTACAGATCATGATGCATATATTAGATGTCTAAATTTTATCGAATGTTGCCATGCTTTAACCTGTCTGATTTTTTGCTTTAATTTTATTGCCCATGCATTTAGTTGTATATTTTTCTGAAAACATTTTATATGTACTGATGTTGTCTGATTATTGTCACTTGGAAGTGCTAATATCAGCGAAATATAGATTTAGTGTTACTTTAGGCTATAAAATTCAGTTTAGTTCAATGTTTAAATTCCGTGGTATGTAAAATTCAGTTTATGCAATTTGTGTCATTGCTTTCTTACTAGATAGCTCTTTTACTCCTATACCATGAGTTCTCTTTGCGCAATCCTCAATCATTGATATGTTACTGGACTATACAGTGCATTGATTTCTTGTAATATGTTAATGTAACAATGTGTTGTGCAGTACGATTATGCCACCTAATTGTTAGCTCACTGTTGCAGGTTCGGCTTACAGAAGCTCAACTACAGACAACTGCACAGAACGACATGAAGCCAGAACAATTGGAGAAGTTGACGAAACTGGAAGGTTGGCGCGAAGAGATAAAGCTTTTAGAGGATAAGAAGGCAAAAACAGCAACAGCATTATGAATTAGAGATGTTTGTTTGTAGAAACTAGTTTTTATGTCTATGATTGCTTCATAATGTAAACTGTGGCTGGGTTAACAGGTTCATTTATCCAGATTATGTATCTTCTAAAGTTGATGTGTTTTTTCAGTTACCACTTTTATTGTTTTCAGTGTCTAACAAGTTGCACAATTTTGGTGACTTTCACATTTTTTTTGGGCTGAATTTCAAGGGTGTGAACCATTATTAGTAGATTTTAACATCATAGGAATTGGACACAGCTCACAGGCATAGAAATTTCCTGTGGAGTAGGTTCCACTTTGGTCTCACTAACTATTCATTTTGTTTGGAATGGGTTCCTTATTTAATTTCGACTTAGGAGTGTCTGGTGGGTGTTTCATCAAAATAACAAATTTATGTTAAAACATCATGATTTAAACATGACATCATCGTAAACCAATCACGTAATATCACATCGTCTTTTGTATGAGCATAAAGGCATCTCCAATGCGTAGAGGTGCTAAAGAAGAGAGATAATGTGTCACATCATAAATTGAATGCTTAGCACCTCTTAACATTATTAACTCCAATGCATAGAGATGCTAACAAATGATACTATATGTATTTTATATATTAAAATAAAAATAAAGAGCAGTGGGGCCAGGCTGGGCATCGCCGCTTCACCAAGCCCCTCAGCCAAGCATTTCTCCACTAGCACCTTAGCCTCCAATGCATAGCATCGGCACCAAGTGGCTTAGCGCCTGTGCATTGAAGCTTATTCCAACTGTGTGAGTAAAAAGAGGTCTCATAATGTGTACGAGACCACTTTAGTACAATAATATGCTAAAAACTTTAGATTAGTGTTAAGAGGCATGAACTCTTTCTAAACACTATTGGTTTCTTGTATCCGTTGCAAAAAAGTATTTCGACATCTTTATGTAAAAAAAAAAAAAAAAAAAAAAAAAAAAAAAAGGCCCAAAATCTAAACTATTCACATTAACTTTTGCAATTTGTGTACTAAAGAATTACACGGTCACGATGACTAACAATAATTCGTTCAATAGAACAAAGATGTCAATACCAATACTGTACAGTTTCTTCTCATTTCCTATGTGTACAACTAAACTATATGCTTGTTTAACAAACATTCCCACCTAAAAAGGATACAATGACATTACATGAAATGATGTGCGAAACTGGAACTAGACATAAATTAGTGAGCTATATCAATGTATTTTCTAGCTGCTAATGTAAAGAATGACTGGATCCAAAGTGAAAATATGGTGCCACTCTTCTACGTATCCTTTCTCCGTATACCTGTTGGAACACCATAACATACCGGGGCTGCTCCAATCAAGAAAGGGAGTGTGCAGGCTCCGCGAGCCGGACCCATGAAGGATCCGATCTTTGGTCTATGCTCACAACATTCACTGCATACATCAGTATTGCCACTAACCTCGGGTACTTTCTTTCTTGTGGCTTTTTTCTTAGCATTCACCTTGCAGCCTTTTATGGTCATGGCTTCGAATTCTTTGGCAACTGAACTGCACTCGGGACAGTCTGTAGAACAGCTAGAACGTTCCTTCATCCAAGCGTCGAGCATGGCCTTGGCAAACCGGTCAATATCTTTGTCTGTGACTTCCCATAGATTTGCAACTATGACGGGAGAACCAGCTAAAAGATAAGATAGAGGAGCACCTTGTGGAGTGTAAGATCCATTAAGAGACAGAGACCCACTACTGCATCCCATCAGGAGGGTAGCAGCACAATTTTCCAGCTTCTGAATCTCGTGTTTAGGAATGTACTGTGCCCCTGTACCAATACAAATACAGAACTGGGAATTCAACATCAATGCAAAAGATTGTTTCTAATAATCCAACAATCTTTGGTCATGCCATAGTAAACCAAAGTGCAACACTTTAAAGGAGTTGTCAGACTCAAATTCAATCTTTTATTTTTTATTTTAAGAATAGATACGGATCCCATCAAAGCAGAGCCGGAAATAGAATAACCAATTTAAGGCAGAAGTGAAATCGGTAATTAGCAGTAGTAAACATACCACTTCCATGGCCAAAATAAATAAACAGGTCATGGCTTTTCAAGGCTTCAGCCAACTCTTCAGCTGTGGGTGCAAATCCAGCTTTCCCCTGTGTGATAATATCAATCAAACATTATTTCAAAACCAAAATACACAAATAAGTCAATAAATGCATCCATCCAATCTGGGAGAGAGTTGCATTATAACCACTACCAGACACAGATACAACCCTTTTTTACGATGACCTTCATATGAAATTCCTTTTTTCTGTATTCAAGCAACCAGGACATTACCTGCAAGTTTTGATCTCTAAACCATTTCTCAAATTCAACTTGTGTCCTGCTGAGATCTCCACTGGGATTTAACAGATAGAATGCATCCAAGGGATCTATCAAAGGAAATGCCGTAATAAGCCTCCCAGCTTGCTCTTGACGGTGGCGGCTCCTATCAAGTGATGCAGAGATGCTGCCAACTGAAGGCATGCGATAAACCTCATGGTTTCTTAGTATAGGTAAATTCTCCCAGGGAAGCATCTGAGTAACAATCAATAAATTAAGATGATGTTTAGAATAAAAACTATTACCACTCCATTCCTGCAAAACCTACTAATAGAAGTCCTAATTATGGATTGCACACTTGCAATACTGAGCTATTTGTTGGTTTCTTTTTGCAAGGATGAAACACAGCCAGTGATGATAGGACAAACATTTTAGAACTCTAAAACAAGTCTACCTATAGAGGATAACAAATAAATCGAGCATCAAATCAACGAGAAATACAACTGCACATCTTCATAAATTTATTCAGGAATTTTTTTAAAGTTGATAGATAAGCTAGGACATACCTGCACCTCACAATCTGGCACCAGAATTATAGGTTCCCTATTGATAGAATCTTCCTTTTGAAGATCATTTACTGCTTCGCGTAATAGTTGCAAGGCCAATGTAGATAGCTTATCAGCTCCACTGGATCTGTAAAACAATGCCCCACCGCTTTCTTCAACACAGTAACCACATCTACGAATGCAGCAACCTTCTTTTGAACATAGCTGTGAAATGCACGACTCCATGTCAGAGGCATTCCTAGCACCTCCAAGAACAGCTTTAAGAAAATTCTCATCCACTTCAAATTTGCATTTAGTTCTTAGATCGTGCACTAGCTTCTTATGTACTGAATCCAGGAGCTTACAATCTGACCATTCTCCCAAAAGCAAATATTTCCAGGGACCCAACCATGAATCTTCAAGGTTCCTGGTGCATGAACCAATCTCAGTCGCAAAATTTAATAATCCCAAAGTATGGATTAAAACTTCTCGAGGGTGTTCACTGCTGTTAATAGACTAGCATATGAATTGATGACTACTACTATCTCAAGTGTCAACCAAATTAGAAATTTAACAGGTAACTATTGGGCAATATACTCCTATTCATGTGAAAGTGCACATGCAGACATCTAAACTATAGAAATTTACAAGAAATACCTCAACAGATTACCAAGGCGGTGATCAAGCTTCTTCCTACATGCCCACCAAAGGGTTCTATTTCTTTTCGTATCTTCTGGAGGAAAGACTGAAGATGACAGGTAGTTTTCCTTCAATATCAGTTTAAAGGCAGGAGCTATATCATCAACTATTGTGTATCCCCAGGGACAATGCCAATGTTTATCCACATCCATGCCTTCATAAAATATCCCAGATCCTGAACTTTCAACGTCACCATCATCATCATCATCTGAAGCTTCTGAGGAAACTTACTAAAGTCAGTTTGTTGCCACTTGGACATCAAAAATTAACGTGCATAGAAGTCTGAATATCCAATTATTCATGCTTGCATGATACAACATACCTTCTAGAATTGAATTCACTGGTAGAAGTACAACAACAGGTTGACTCTTAGAGTTGAAGCGTGATAATAGCATCCATGCATGTACTTGAGAAGGATGGAGCAGCAATTCTTGTAATAAACAAGCATAAGCACCCCCAAGCATGCTTATACAGATGACTGTGGTGGAAGGAAGGCCAACAAAAAAGTTCGCCACAAAATTTTCAAGATCTTGTACAGATTCAGGTGCAAGCCTGTAGCAACAAGGAAAAGAACATAGTTAAAGTTAGTGAGTACAATAAGCAATGGCATATTCCATAAATGTGGAAATTGTGATCTGACCTTAAAGGGTTGTATGATTCTGCTCCTATGCAAGTTGAGTCGGCATGTGGGCCCTAAAATAACAAACCACTTAAAAATTGAAGATCTACAAGATAATTGAAAACTAAAATCTCGAGATATGATTCAAAATAACTCTTTTCCTAGTACTTTGATTATTCAACACACTAGTGATTGACCTTGATTCAACAAGGAGAAGGGATGTAAGGGTGCATACATACCTCAGCAGTGATAAGACGTTCAGCTGTATGTTTCACAGTCATATTCGAGAGGAGCTGGTGGTTAAGTTGAGTTCCAACTGAGGCTTGATGGAAATAGGAAGCCCAATGATTTACAGAGAGTACATTGGAAGAAGAGGGCAAAGTAAATGACTCACTTGAGGTAGAAAGTAAATATATAACAGCAAGCAATCTAGAAACCTGTTGAATCAAAGAGCATGAATCAATCATCATGTCCATCAAATTTATAACAATGAAGTTACAGAATGGCCTCTAACTCAAATAATAAAACAAAAAATCTTCTGAAATTTATGCTCTTTAATGGTCCTTCTGGATTTTTGGATTTAATTTGAAATACTAGCTAAATACTGTTTGGATGCACAACGAATTTGGATTTGGCTGAAATCAAATGAGATTCAAAACATGACTTCAACATGATATTTCAAATGATAACCTGCCTTTTCATTAGAAATACTGACTTCCAAAACATCATACTCCCTCCATCCCAAAATGAGTGTCTTGTTTCCATTTTTTGCAAAAATTAAGAATGACAAGATAATTTAGT
>JAYMTA010005954.1:0-10870 GCA_036897625.1 Pelargonium cotyledonis | reverse complement strand
GAAGTGTGATGAATTTTTTTTTTTTTTTCGTCCCCCAGAAAACCCTCTATCCTTCTTCGAGAAGTCTCGTTCCTATTCACAAAGCATTTAATGAAGCTTTTCAAGCTTGATGGTTTGAGCAAATCGTTAAACCTTAAAGGACAAAAATAATATATATGGCAATCAAATGAATGGTGGTTAAAATTTGAGTCCAAAGTTGGAGAATTTTCACATGTTTTCAAGAGATTTGGAATTTTGTTGCCAGGAAATTCATGTTTTGAAATTTCCGGCTGCCCGAAAATTTATGTCTTAAATTTTTTGGTCGCCGGAAAATATTTAACTGCCACATCAGCTACTTAACTGATCAGTTAACTGTAGGCACTCAATTGGGTTGAAAATCGAAATTTAGGTACTAAGTCTAAGTATAAGTATTAAATTGGGTTTCAGTCCAAACTTTGAGTACTATTTATGCCTTTAACCTCTAAAATATGTCAGATAACTTTTCGTCCATTTTTTCAGTCAAAGTTAACGAAATATTTCAAAAAATCAATCATGTGCCCAGCACATGACCAATATCTTTTTGAAATACCAAAATTGCCCTTCACTATACTACCATTCTTCGTCAAGAACATATTCATCATGTTTTACTGAAAAAGTTCATAGTTTCGCCGGAAACTTCAAAATTTCGCCGGAAACTCTTAAGTTTCTGGCACCATTCTACGGCAAGTTTTTTTATTTTTTTAATTTTTTTTACAAAATTTTATCAAAACTAAACAAAGATTAAAAAAAACTATAGGCTCAACAAGTAGGTGAACACGTATCAGGGCTTGAATTCACAGTCCTCACCAAAATCCAAATATGGAGTTGTGCATCAAAATACCTTATTTTTACTAATTAAATTCTAATTTTGCAATAGTACACAGTTCAGAATATGCAACAAGCAACATAAATCAACAAAAGAAACATGTAAAACAAATCAAAATTTCCATTGTGACATTTTTGTTTCATTGACCAGATATTAATGGACCCTAAACGAGGGGGCTAGGTCGTCAGAACTTGCATCGACCAACAATCAAGCAGGACTCGCTGGAAGACGAAATGGATGGCTGATGCTGGAGTTCCGTGCTGGCTGCTCCCGGCGAGAACGCGTTGAGGGAGAGAGAGCTTCCGCCGATCTGGTGAGAGCTACGGCGAGATGCGACGGCCGATCTGGTGAGGGTGGGTGGCGCTTGGATCCTGGCGGAGCTTCGACAGCTACCGGCGCAGAGAGAGTCTCGCAGTCCGTCCTCGGCGACGTGCTTGTCGATTTCTCTGATTTCGCTGGTGGCAACTCTTCTGAGCAGATAACTCCGTCGACTCCAACCGATCACAACTGGAAGAGTGCCAGACTTTCATAGCCGTAATCGCCGTCAACTCCAGCCGATCAGATCTGGGCTTCGTCTCAACTCCGGCGAGTGTCCAGATCCTACGGTGATTTGATTTTTAGGGTTTCTGAAACTTTTAGGGTTTTGATTTGGTTTGGGGGCTTAAGTGTTTGATTTGGGGATTGAGGGATTGAGGATTTGGGGGCTTAAGTGTTGAATTTCAGACTTGTTCTTCATCTTTAGTTCTTTTTGGATTTATTTTTATTTTTTTTGTATTGTATTGATAGATTTTGAAATATTTGATTCAAAAAATTAAACTCTTGATGAGTCTTGATTAGATTTAGTTGATCTGAAAATAATTGTCTGAAGATTCCACTTTTGAAACAAAATGTAAAAAAAAAAAAAAATCGCCGGAAAATGGTGCCGGTAAGTTCAAATTTTCCGGCGAAACTATGAATTTTTCAGCGGAACATGATGAACATGTTCTTGATGAAGAAGGGTAGTATAGTGAAAGGTAATTTTTGTATTTAAAAAAAATTGGTCATGTGCTGGACACATAATTGATTTTTTGGAATATTCCGTTAACTTTGACGGAATTAGTGGACAGAAAGTTTTGTGACATACTTTAAGGTAGCCAATAGTTACAAACTAAACTTCAGGGTAGGTATGTGCAAAATGTGTAATGTTCAGGGTAGGTAAGCTAGAAAATACATCCTTTCATGAAATTTATTACATGTGATTTAAGCCTAACAAGTACCCCAGGGTACTGTTTAAGTTGCATTTTTTCTACACAATAATGCATTATTTATTCATCTTTAGGAAGATAGTGTGAACAATGGACTTTATTGCGTGTTTGTTTTGTTAAAATAAAAATGGTTAAATATTTTCGCACCACCTAAGCTGTTCGAAAAACTGAAAATAGCTCTTAAGAAAGATTTAGGAAAAAGCTCCTATGCTTTTTCCTAAAAAGAGCTTTGGCGCCCTTGTGGTCCTACCTGGCTCGAATAAAGATTAGTCTGGGTGTGGTAAAACGGCTTAAAGGTGCCAACTGCGAGTTTGCGGGCCCGCTCAGGAACCTCATGGTTTAGACCTAAAAAAAAAAAAAAAACTCCTATGCATTTCATAAACTATGGTTTTCCCCTCTGCAAACCCAAAACTAAATATGACGAAATTGGCCTATAAAGATGTTTTTTTCTAGTAAGTTGAAGCCACCATCACGTTCATCTCCCAAACCTACATGTTTGCAACTAAAAAAACCCCCAAATTGAAGATTAGAGTGCCAAGGTATGAGTTTATTTAATTTATTATTCAAAACTTGTTCAACTCCATCAGGTTTAAAAAATTTGCTTGATTCGCCCCCAAAAGTTCATTATTATGATAACTAATAACTTGAAGCGACCAACCAGTTTCTCTCGAAAGTTGTTTGAAATCAACACAATCCAAGTCACGGATTGGAGCACAAATAATGACATTGCTATTCAGATTTTTTGGGACAACATTCATACAGTCATGGATTCACATCTGTCATCAACCAATTCTTTAGGGGAAATCACACTTTTTTGCGGAATGCGGATAGAGATTTTTCTTATTTAAGCAATTGCTTGCAGTGGCCAAGTTACTGAAAAATCTTTGAAGGTCGCAAACTTTTTTACTGAAACACGTGAAAATATCATATAATTTTCTATGGGGTAAAACTTGTACTTTTGGAGAATCCAGAGGGTGCAGTGCACTTTTTTATAATTCCATTGCACTTAGCTAAGGACCATAAAACTCTTGTTTGCTTTGCTTTATCATAACCTACAATCAGATATTCAATTTCTCAGTTCAAGCTGGGCTGGAATTTCCTTCATTGCTAATTAAATTCTTATTTATGTGACTTGTTTTGTAAACACACTATCAGTCTTTTCATAACCACAAGGATAAACAATTAGCCCAAATTTTTGTTTCACAGAAATAAATATTCAAATTCATTTGGACCAATCTGTGAAAGTCCTATGCAAATGGTTGTTCACTGAGAGATGATTAAGTATGGCATTCTTTGTGTTACTGGCAACTTAAAGTTCTATTGATACAGATTGCAGGAAAAATTAATAGAATGATCAGGGAAATGGGGCTTCGAGACCTTGGACAGCTAGAGCAGAATCTTGTCTTTGGAGATGCAGGAATGAAAGATGTAATCAAATTTCTTTCTACAAATGTGGTAAGTACTATACTGATTACTGACTGAAGTTTGGGCCTTGGCTCTCACCAGTAGATTACATAAATCTGAATACTGTTTTTATGCAGGATGCAACTCGTGAAAATAAGTTGCGCTTATTGATGATTCTTGCAGCCATTCATCCTGATAAGTTAGAGGGTGAGAAGGGTCGCAATTTAATGATGGTTGGTCTTCTGTCATTATCTTCCAATATAATCGCTTTTTCTTGCCCCCTTGTGATGCTCAATGAAGCTGTTACTATTTACCTATTGCCTGATAGGTTGTTTTGAAAATAACAATAGTTTTTGTATTCACTTTTTAATCCCTCAGCTAGCCAGATTACCAGTTGAAGACATGAGTGCTGTAATCAATATGAGATTGCTTGGAGTGTCTTCAGAAACCAAAAAAAGCTCGAATGTTCCATTTTCTTTGAAATTTGATATGCACAAGGTAATTATACATGCTGTTTGAATAATCTTCTTAGTACTTAATTTGTCTCTGACTGTATACATTTTTCTTTCCTCTTATCTCAATGTAAGAAAAAGCATGCTTTTAGGAATGAGAAACCTACTGAAGGAGGATGGGCGCTTTCACGCTTTTACCCCATGATAGAGGTACAATAATATTTACAGTTTTTTTTAGCTGTTGTGTTGTGTGCGTGCAAGGTTTAAGTTGCCATTCAATTTCTTATGATTTGAGGGTTCATTTTTTTTTTGACGAAAAGAAGCTAATAATTTATTAATTCAGATCGAATGATAACAAAGAAAATATAAAACTTGGGGTATGGAAACTAATCCACGCAGACAAGCCTGACAAAGAAGTCAATAACCTAAGTGATTAGTTCACATACCAACTCGCAATCAAAAACTCAACTCTACCAAATTGAGCCGCAATGGATAAAACATCCCGAAAAATTGAGTCGAAGGCACTGGAATCCTCCCCATCAGCCTGAATAAGCAAGCTGAAGGCACTGAAATTCTCGGCATGAAAGTAGTTGCCGACTGCCCCTCGGCACCAACGGGTCTACCATCTGATTTGGTAACAAACTCGAAGGTTGATTAGAGGGCTCCAATCGAACCATCATCTTTCAAGCCACCTTTTCCTTGCCTGCAGTCACATAGATCTCCAATTGCCCTGCGCACACACTAATCGATAAAACTCACCGAGAAACAAATCCTTAACTTGCTATCTAAACGAGAAAGACTACAATTAGTTATCTGTCAAGACCCGCCGCCACTTTGAAAATCAAGTACAGTCGTACAAAAACCCTAGCCAACTCTCAAAACGGCAAAGGAAGAAGAAAACACTTTATTTGAATTCTCATTTAAATAAGTGAAATCATCTACTCCATCCGTCCTAGAATAAATGTTCTATTTGTCTTGCATTTTTGTCTCAAAATGAGTCATCCTTTTTTTTTAGGAAGTTAGTTGTATGATGATTACCAATAGTATCCATAGAGTAAGTTAGTTACTATCTCTTGAGTTTGTCATAGCACATGCCCATAGGGATACAAGAATAATTGTACAACATTAACTAATTTTCCCTTAATTTTTTCTTAAAAAGGATACAAGACACTCATTTTGGAAGGGATGGAGTATTAGTTCTTGTGTTTAAATCACCTTATTCATTAGACAAGCTTTGATCACGTACTTTAATTGTTTTACATTGTAGTACGTCTTGCTGATACAGTACAATTGTCAATTATATCCATGGGTCTAAATTGGTTTCATTCTTTTTCAACTTTGCTCCAACCCAAAAATTTGAGGGCCCAAGTAGTATATCAAGTGGTCTCAAACTTCACACTTTCAATATGTGATTCTCTCAACACTCCCTCATGGGGACTAAGAATCACATGGGGAGGCCACAGAAACGGTCACACAGACCAAACTAGCTCTGGAACTTTACACACTTTTTATTTGGAATAACTTCAACTGTCCCCTCCATGAGCAGGCCTGCTCTGCACATGATACAAGAATTGCACCGGAGGTAACACTTACTGGCCAGTGGTCACACAACCCCAAGAGACTAAATATGCTTGCACACTTTTAATTTGGAATGCTTTAACTATGTCTTGTTGGACCAAGTGGTTTAGGCGCGTTGGATTTCCTCTGACCTCTCGGGTTGGACATCCCTAGTATAATACACGTATATAAATTGGCATTAAAAAATAAATTTGGAATGGTTTAACTGTTACTAAATATGCTCGCACCCTAATAATTTGGGATGCTTTAACCAAGTCTTGTTGGGCCAAGCGGTTTAGGTGCTTTAGATTCCCTCTGAGGTCCCAGGTTGGACATCCCGTGTGATGGTATAATACACATATAACTTAAAAAATAAAAAATTGGGATGCTATAACTGTTACTTATTTCTAGCCTTCATATATATTTCCCATTCTTGAAGTCATTTATTGTTTTCCTAATGTGTTGCTGTTTTGGGAACGATTTTAGCATGGTATCTTTTTCGTTTATAGCTATTTGTACAGCCATGGTTATAAGATTCTGATTGTTAAGCTGGGCTTCGTGCTTCAATGTATTTGAACAATTATCCTACTACTTGAGTTTATATCAATGATATGTTTGGATGGTCTGAATCCACAGATAAGAATAGAGAAAGCTTGTAAAGTTGGTAGAGTCAGTTTAATTTCTCAACCCCCTTTCCCTTCTGGGTGATCAAATTTAATCTCTTCCTCAGGTCACGTTTGAAGTTTCTTAGAATTGTTATAGTGAATCGTGTTGCTACACTCATATTTGCTTTATTACGATTTTTTATTATCTTGGTAACCAAAATATACCATGAACTCTTCTTTGCTGGTGATTGATACTAATATGTTTCCTGGGAGGAAACACTGCACAAGTTAGAACTTTATTGTATCAACTTGTCATGATTGAAATTTTCTGGTTGTGGTCATCTTGTTATGGAAGTAGCCATCTCATAGTTTTGGCTAGACCGGAGTATTTGAAATTGGGTCATGGATCTCACTGAGTTGAATTTTTTTCCTTTTCTTTCAGGAACTTATTGAAAAACTTGGAAAAGGTGAACTATCAAAGGATGATTATCCCTGTATGAACGATCCAAGTCCAACTTTCCATGGAACATCCCACATTACATCAGGATCAATGAGTCAACCTCAAGCCCATTCAATGAGATCAAGACGAACAGCTACATGGGCTAGGCCTCGGAATTCTGATGATGGATATTCAAGGTGAAGTTTAGTAGCTTTTCCTCAGCAGCGGTCTGGGTAGTCTGCTGTTGCTGATCAGCTTGGAAACCAACTAAAATGATTAGATTCATTCACCTCTCATCCATTCCTGCTTAAATCTATCCCTTTCATATAATTATTTCTGCACCTGCTGATTTATGTTGATGCCTATTTATTTGTCATGCCCTGCATGGTCGCAGTATTTGGTTATTAATTGACTATTTACAGAATAACTAACCCTCCTGGTGGCCATATTTATACTGTTGTGTTGCTAAAAATGCTATAGAGAAGTAATGGTTGTTTTTACGTTTTGCTTTTAATTCAATTGATTTTGTTTGCAACGTCATTTTTTTCTGCCTTCAGTGATTCAGTACTAAGACACACATCAAGTGATTTCAAGAAGATGGGCAAACGTATCTTTGTGTTCATTGTAGGTGGAGCTACTCGATCTGAGGTATGAGAAGATTATTTCTTCCTATGAATTATATGGTGTTTCTTCTCTGCCATATTGGTTTTAATGAAATTCTTCACTCTCAGCTAAGGGTATGCCACCAGCTTACAGCAAAGATGAGAAGAGAAATTATTCTTGGCTCATCAAGTATAGATGATCCTCCCGGATTTATTACGGTAATACATCCATACTTTTGTCTGGGTGTGTGTTTTATCTGTCAGTTAATTTTATAACGTCTATGATGGCCCACTCAATCTTTGACATTTAGAGATGACAATGTAAAATAAGCAGCAAATTCACATGACATGGTCAGGTTTATTTAGATTGCTTAATCGAGTGGAGAGAATAACTAGAGAATTACTTCTCCATTTACTACCAAATGCTTGCCTGATAACGATGTGTTTGTTGGGCTGCAGAAACTGAAGATGCTGAGTGCAAATGAACTATCAATAGATGATCTCCAGATCTGAATGTGGAAGTCAAGTGTGTGTTCCTGAACCTGGTTTCCAGACCGATCTGTAACTGTAGATACATTTTCATATCATTGTAACCATTTTTAACACTAGTGGAAATGAAAGTACATTGGAGATGGGTAAATCTCTAAATTCTTTGTTGATGAATTTGTTGTGACATGTAGCTCAATTCTAACATCCACGAGGTCTCAATGACGTGCACTCAATGATTTCATTTGATTAAATTTGCTTGTACTTGTGATTATGATGGGAATTAAATTTGCCAACACTCAGTGGACGAACAAATCACTATTCTCTTACATAACTTCAATACATACTATAATCACAAAAGGTTTGGGAATTTTTAATTTCTAAGACTTTAAAATCTCCCTACAGCACCGTGTGATGGATAATAAGTTAATAATGCATTCAAAGCTAAAATCAGATGAACAAAAGGGATAAGCCAAGCATATTCAAATAGGCTTTATCTTCCTTTCCTACCAACCTAAGGCCTTACAGATTGCATGTGATGTCTGTTTTAGTCTTTGGTTAGAATCTCAGAATCTTGAGTCCGTAATTCCTTTGCTTTCCTGCTTAGCATGATCTCAGCTTTCCTCTTCTTAATTTCACCCACAAATTTCTTCACATATGCAATGTATCCATCAACATCAAATTTTCTTTTGCACCCTGCATAGTTCATATATCGTATCTTCCCGAAAACAGGTCTCTCTTGCCAACCCTGAGAAGCCAATTATTGCAAGAAATGAAAAACTGCAAAGGAACAAACCATTTTGTAGAATGAGGTGGGGTATCATTCTCGGGGGCCTAATTTGATCAAAAATAGATGTGACTAACTTCACTTGCTTGACCTTCTAATACATTAGGCATACTGTATCAGTGTCACTTAGTAGCATATGGACTATTTCTAAATCACCATGAAGGATAAAAGAAAGTTGACTACACAAACCTGATCATGAACACCGCATATTGACCACATGCAACCAACATATCCATTGGGGTCTCTCCCATCCATTTCATACTGCAAACATAATGTATTAGGTACAACTAAAAATGTTGGATTTTCCAAGCAAACTGTAGCCATACTACCTTATCGTTTAAATATATGGAGATTTCAAGGGCTTCTTCAGGTCCTCTTGTCCATTCAAGAATCTTTTTAGCCCAATACATTCTGCAAATCATTACTTTAATTTAAACTTCCACAAATGATGAGTAATAGAATCAATCAATTCACGATTCTGCATTTATTTAAAGAAGTTTGATCTTGTTTTTATCCTTTAATGACAATTTGATAATAGATGAATCAAGCTCAATAAAAATAAGGAAACGCCAAAATGCATTTAGAAAACTATGTTGGACCATCAACATGATCAAATGAAAACATGTATTAGAAAGTTACTTGCCGCATAAAACCATGCATCTTCCCGTAGTGAACCATCTCTAACTGAGAAGCATTCCATAGCTGAAGATTGAAAGACGGTAATTAGAAAACAGCATTCATGGTGACAAAGTACAGCAATGGAGACCCTAAAAGAAATACTAGAAAATTAATATGAAATAAAACAGCTCACTGGATCAGCTGTTTGTGCCTTCTCCAATTGCTCCTTCCTACA
Source organism: Pelargonium cotyledonis (assembly GCA_036897625.1). NCBI lineage: Eukaryota > Viridiplantae > Streptophyta > Magnoliopsida > Geraniales > Geraniaceae > Pelargonium > Pelargonium cotyledonis. The sequence goes on along the minus strand of JAYMTA010005954.1, from coordinate 1,597 downwards.
AAGACAAGTCACTTAGTGTTCCACAATCTCGCTCAATAAAAAGTAACTGATTATATTTTTCTGTCTGGATGCATTTTTACTCACGTGTAGATGTGTTCTCGTTTATCAGAGGCATGATCCAACAAGGACTGACGAGCCCATTCCCATGCCCCCAGCAAAGAATCATAATGAGGCTGATAAAAGCAGTAGTTATCGGCAAGTTCTCTACGCACTATCAACTCTTCCAGAAATGCATCGACTGACTTCACAATTAACATTTAGACACCAAAATGATAAGCTACAACTCCAATACAGCAAACCAGCAAACAGAACAGTAGAAGAAAACTGAAGCATGTTATCCTGAGTATGCATTCAATTCAAGCACAAAAAAACTGAAAACGCAGAAGAGTTGTGCAAAAACTAACCTGGGGACTAACATTCCTCACTTTGTGCGCTTCAAAGGCGCAGCGCTGCGCAGATATCTGCCCAAAATGCAAATACGGAGACAGACCAGAAAGTGCTTTGGGTTTTAGTGGGATGTTTCGATCTGTAGAGTAGTTCTTCAATCTCTTTGTCAAGAACCCACTTTTGCTACCCATTAATACTTCCATTGCCGCACTTTCTCCTGGTTCACACCAATCAATTTCAGGGACTTCTGCCCCTTTCCTACTCATGCAAATCATATATTATTACAACTCAGAATATCAAAGTCAAGTGTAGCAAATCAAAAGTAACATCTAACCTCAAGACATCAGCAATGAGGCTATCCCAATCAATGGGATGACTTGTAGAAGCCCATTTTCTACACGGTGATGTCAGCGTAGGATAATCAATGAGGTACTCAGGAAGCAGTTTGTTAATCTTTCCTCGTAAAGTCCTAGCACTATACTCCAACTTCGTTGATGCTGCCCATATGGGTACCACATTGTGAGCATCAACTTCGTGTATTGTAACAGAACCATCCACCCTTTTTAAAATTTCCTCTTTACAACTCCGAATTTCCCTCAAAGGTGAGAAGTCTGTAACCAAAACAGAAGCCCCACATTCCCTCAGAAAATTAGGTATATTTTCTTCAGCATGCCCCTAGACGATTAAACCCCACCAAAACAATAGTATGAGTTCCACATTATAGTACTCTAACTAGTTACTAAAATTGGCTTGAGCTATACACTCCACCAAGCCTAAACAATTCCAAGGTTAGTAAAGATGAGTTTTCCATTTCTTCCAAACACCAGAGAAAGTTTAAAAAAAACCTTTTTATTTGTTAATAACCATTCCCTTAAGAAATCACATATAATTCAATCTTTAACTAAAATTGTGGCCAAGAGAAACTAAACTACATAGGTAACAGTTTTAAAGGTTTAAACTTTAAAGATATCATCAAACTTACCTGGAATAAGAAAAATGGAATCTGAAGGGACTCTTCAAGCTGAATATGCAACTGCCTTAAACCCCTCAACATGAACCCCAATTGCCTCGCTTTCGCCCCCTTGAACTGATCAAACAGATAGAACGCCACAGCCATGGGTACGTTGGCTTTGTTGGCCAGATCAACGGCGTGGATCAATGCCCAGTTGTCCCTCACACGCTGATCCCTGAACATCCAGTACACAACTGG
>JAYMTA010005953.1:0-10871 GCA_036897625.1 Pelargonium cotyledonis | reverse complement strand
GATCATATGACCTCCTCCCACTCACACAGTTGGATTAACCAACTGTGCCACCCTTAATGGTTCAAAAACTTGGTGTACGTCTGGCAAGTATACCGAAGTCGTCTTTGTAATAATGGACCGTGAAGTCCACATATCGATCCTTAGGGACTTGGTCAGTGAATTACTAAATTAACCAGTAAATAAATCTAAAGTTTCTAATTAAAACAATTAAACAATTTCGGGTTTTAAAAATATTTGGAGTTGACTAATTAAAGTCGATAAGACAATTAATTAAGTAAACAAAATAAAAATCAAATAAGAATCAATTAACTAATCAATCCAAGGATTTAATCAATCAATTAATTAATTCTAATTTTCAAATTCTAATTCTAATTGGAGAAAGAAAATATGATTCAGGGGTATGAATTAATTAACTTTGATTATGCATTTAATATCGGGATGCTAGTGTGTAGTGATGTTGGGATTACTTGGCTTCCTTAAGTATCCGCTTATCTCGGTTAGGGCTCAAACGGAGCTTAGGGATTGTTTTGCAATCACTAGCATGACGTTAAATTAAGGTATGACGAATGATTTTCAATTTGTAGTATCAAATCATCCAATCCATTCGATTCAATCCGTGTGAAATTCTCCATTTTGTGAAAAGAGCTTCACACTAAAGATCAATTAAGGCAAACCCGTCGATTTTCTCAACTAGCTTTTTGAATAGCTAATCGAATTAATCTATACAATTATACACACATACATCAACAACATTATTTACACATCAAAACTGATCATTCACACCCCTAAATCACTAGATAAATTAGCCAATCATTCTTATAGACAAGAAGTAATCAACCAAATAACAAACCATTTCAATAACACAATCCAATATGTAATCGAAATCCTCTAACATAGGAATTATCCAATATTTCAGTACAAAATCATATTGTATTTCAATTAAAACTGTAAGTAAGAGTGGAAGTTCAAGGCTTACAATCCCTCAAAAGCGCCTAGAGGATTAATCGACGGAGATTGGTGATGACGATCACCAATCTTAACTCCAAAGTCCTTCCTATTTCGAGCTTTGGACCTCTTTTTCCTTCTCTCTCCCTCAATTTCGGCTGACTATGGGTGGTGGCCAAAACCAAAACTTAATTTTTGAATTGAGCCAACATGTTGTATTTATAGCCACATATACTGGGCGCTGCGGCATTGGGGCTCGGCGCTGGCTACCTGATGCTGCAGAATGCTCCGCCTCTCCTGGCGCCGCCCTCAAGCCTTCAGCACCGTGGTGCTGGCTAACAGCTCTAATTCCCGATTTTTTTTTCTCTTTTCTAAGCTTCCATCCTTAGCTAATACCCGCTTGTATCACCTGAAATAAACATAAAACATACCACAAGCGTAATATAGACCAAATATGAGCTAATAAGTGCGGAAAACACATAAAAATGCCTCAAAATGCCAATGTTGCACAAGGGTCCATGATAAGATGAGATGAGCATAAAAGTGATGTGATCGATTAAGTTTAAACTCAAAATGAGGTAAAATACACAAGGAAAATGCTAGTTTTGGCATGATTTAGGGTCAAATAACTAGTATAAAATACGAGTTATCTAAAGGTTTTCTTGCCCATCAAATGATGGGTATAAATCTAACCTACTCCCCTCCAAGGAGTGGAACCTCAGCTTTGACGTGGCACAATAAGGGTAGGTTCCCTTATTCTCTTTTTGAACACTACCCCTCCAAGGCATGCTCTCTCATCCATAGATCAGTGTATAACCGTAGTACTCCCCTCCAAGGAATGGTTCCTCATCATCAATGATGTGCGGTAAGGGCGGGTTCCTTTATCCGCTCTTTGAACGATTCCCTTCCAAGGCATACTTTTCCCATCTAGTCATGGGCGTAGAGCCGTCCTACTCCCCTCAAAGGAGTGGTTCCTTGACTTCTGCGTGGTACGGTGAGGGCGGGTTCCCTCATCCGCTCTTTGAGGTATGTCCCTCCAAGACATGCTCTCTCATCAATAGATGGGCGTAGAGCCGACCTACCCCTTTCAAATGAGTAGTTCCTCAGCCTCTACAAGGTGTGATGAGGGCGGGTTCCCTCATCCAATTTTTGAACAATGCCCCTCCAAGGCATGTTCTCCCATCAATAGATGGGCGTAGAGCTGACCTACCCTCGTCCGAGGAGTAGTTCCTCAGCCTTTACGAGGTGTGGTGAGGGTGGGCTCCCTCATTTAATCTTTGAGCGATGTTCCTCTAAGACATTCTCTCCAATCAACGGATGGGTGTAGAGCCGAATTACCCCCCCTCCAAGGAGTAGTTTCTCAACCTCTACGAGGTGTGGTGAAGGCAAGTTCCTTCATCCAATCTTTGAGTGATGTCCCTCTAAGACATACTCTCCTATCAACGGATAGGTGTAGAGTCAACCTAACCCCTCTAAGGAATAGTTCCTTAGCCTCTACGAGGTGTGGTGAGGGAAAGTTCCCTCATCCAGTTTTGGAATGATTACCCTCCATGGTTGGTTCTTCCATCAATAGATAGGCGTAGAGCCGAACTACCCCCCTCCAAGGAGTAGTTCCTTGGTCTTTACGATGTGTAATGAGGGCGAGTTCCCTCATCCAATCTTCGAACAATGCCCATCCAAGGCAAGTTCATTTTCCCTCAACGGATGATTCCTCTGCATGGTTGTGGAAGCTGGTAGGGGTTTTGAAGATGACCCTGAACTCTTTTCAGCGAATGCATACCTCCTCAGCATGGCTATTAAAATTGGTGGGGTTTCAAAGATAACCTGAAACTTATGTTTTTCAACAAATGCCCCCTCAACATGGTCGTAGGAATCTCTTTGCATGTGCTTCCAAGCAAGCAAAGGCTTAACTTCTCTGGTGGGGACTATGTCCGCCGACCTGTCATAACTGCGATGAGCCTTGATTCCTCTCGATAGTTTTAAATGAACGCGCAGCGGGTTCCACGAATTACCTCAAACACTTGGTTGACTGGTATCGAGGACATGACAGGTTTCACGAATTATCCCAAGCACTTACAGGTCATGGCCGCGGAGGGTCATGACTTTTTTGCTAACTGGCTCTCCAAGTGGAGCCCTTCTTGTTAGTGCTATTCGAGAACACAACGGGTTCCGTGAATTACCTCAAACACCTAAATCTCTTGCCCCATCTTCCAGGTCTTGTTCCCCTGGTCGATTGTAAGGGTTGTTTTACACTCCTCTATCCACCGGGGATAGGTGATTTGCTTTTTCATACACAATACACTGTAAAAATAAAGGAATTTTGTTACTTCTCAAATCGAGTTACAAGAATTAATCCAACCCCTTTTCCTATGGTGAATGTTTTCACATAACACTTTTCGATAGTGCTTCTAGATGTCACTAGCACGTGAATTACTTCAGCCCCCGCTAGCCTTTTTTTTGGGATTTTCTCTACTTTAGTCTTCTTTGTAGGCCATCTTCTTTCCCTTCTGGTCAATGTCAGCTCTAAACTGACTTAACTTCCTTTTAGGGAAGATGGCTTCTATCACCTGCTTGAAGTCAAAGCAATTTCCGATATCATGACCGAGGCATTTGTGGAGAATACATTATTTCTCCTCCTCCCTTCCTTTGTACTCTCCTTCTTGAGCAACTAGCCACGGGACGCTCTTTGTCCTTTCAATGTAACTAAAGACTTTTTCACTAGAAACTTTCAATGGAGTATGGTCGACCCTTGTGGTGTTTATGTTCAGAGGTTTACTGAGTGCCTCTAGGTTTCTCTTTCTTTTTACCTTTTCCCCTCCATCCCTGGCTGTTACATGCAATCGTTTGCTTCTGGAGCTTCTGAACCTCCTCTCGGATGAGAGCGATGGTGCGGTTGGTGGCAGCTCCGATGGTGGGTGCTACTGGTGTTGGCACCGGGTGCCTCCCAATACTTGGAGCATTGAAATGAGGGCTCAAGCATTGTGGGATGACGACGACTATATATGGCGTCCCTCATGCTTCTATAAAGGGCGAATCCACTGCTCCCAAGTCGGCTGCAGCTGCTGGCTGGTTTCGCTTGTTGAGTAAAAAGGCTTGGAAGGTAACTTTCATACTCCTAAGAGCACGGGGGCTCCGCAACTTATCTCTGGAGTTAGATTCCTCATGTCTCTCTTCCAGGTTACCCCCGGGTCTATGAGACAGGTTGTTACGGAGGTCCCTATTTCTAGGTCCCCCGTCCCAGCTGAGTCGTTTGAAAATAGATCCCCTATGTGGGTTATCCTCTTTAGAGCCTTCTGCTCTTGGTTGGTGCCCATCTGGCAAGGTTGATGGATTGACCCCCACCATCTGTTGGTTCATCAATCTTCCCTCTCCATGGGAGTTTGGAGTTAGTAGGCCATTGAGTCCCACGGGTACTGCATTGCTAGGTGTTACCATGGCAGGGGTGGCTGGTGGTATCCCCCATTTATTACCATGAAGGTAGCGTACATGGCGCTCATGAAGTGTGTGTTCATGGCGTTGATCATCTCTAGGGTCAAGGGCACCGGAGTAGGCGTCACCAAAAATGGGGCAAGGACGATTGCTTTTGGTGTGCCAAAGCCATTGGCCAGGTCGACTGCTCTCTTCCTCTCCAGCCTTTGCCTAAGGTCCTTTTCCTGGTGGATAAATATCTCAGAATAATCTGCCCTAATGGTCAGACTCTACCTAGGTGGCGGTATTTACTCTTATGAAAAGCAGTCTTCAAGTGTTCAGGGTTCTACTTCCCATTGGATGAGTGGGCAGGCCCCTTCCCATTCCTTTTGTCTTCCACTGTCATTGTTGTGGTTAGGGATATCTGGTTGAACTTAGGCTTTCAATAAGTTCTTGACAATGGGACCAATTGATTTGACTATTTTTTTTGAGTCAAAGTTAAGGGTCTTGTACGTCGTCGTACTATCTTCTTGTCTAAGTGTTAGGATTTCTGATTAAGTCCAATTAGGTCTTTTTTCCTCAAATGCTAGGGATTTTGACTGTGTCAAAATTAGGGCTTCAAGTCTGAGGTGGTAGTAGTGACCCACGTTCGGTCAGTAACTGTGGCCTTGCGCAGGTAGCGGACCGTTAAGTAATACCCCAGATGTGTGTCCGAGAAACCGCCTCCGGTGTGAGAATGAGTCTCCACACAAACATAAAATGAATAATTGGTTGAGAATCGAATATCTGAATATCGTTCTTAAGATGAAAAATATTCGAGGATTGATAAAGAACGTTTGAGAGCGTTTTTGGGTTCTTGCATATGTTCAATAAGTAAAGTGACAGAACCTGATTATGTGGGCTTGAGTATCCTTTTATAAACTTCAAGCTTACCTGGCCTCCGGAGGGGTCCGGAAGGTCGGCGATTGGGTGATGGCACAGTGCCTATTGGATCTGCACATCAATAGGGCAGTCGGCATTCTTAGTCTGTCTCATTACCAGTTGACCTTGCTTATCACTGGGTTATCACTATCTCTGGCCTCCGACCATGTGAGAAGCAAATTCCACCTCTGATGAATGTCTGGAAGCGCATAGGCTAGGATGTAGAGCCAAGGGGTGCATGTGACCTCTCTGGGGTCCCAACAGCCTCTTGCCTCCCGGAGACCTCCACCTGGGGCCTCTTGGTCTGCTATCCCTTGGTCTCAGGTTCATGGTCTAGCGACCCTATGTCCGATGGCCCGTGATCCCGTGGCCTTAGATAGGTTGTCCTTAATGAGATGATACCTACCCACGGACGCCTACTCAAGGTTTCTTGTAGCCAGTAGTCCGTAGCTTGGGGGCAGTAGCTTGGAGGCAAGAGCATGGAGGAAGTAGCATGGGGGCAGCAGCCTGGAGGTAGTAGCCTGGAGGCAGTAGCCTGGGGGAAATAGCTTGTAGGAAATAGGTACCTTTCTTTCTTTATCTTGAGCTTTCCTAATTCAGATCAAACTTTTACCACCAGTTGCCTATTCAATTTAGGAAACAAGTAAAAGGGCCCCAGGGGTCTGGCACCCCCTTGGGCCAACCATAGAGAGAAGAGGGGAGGGAGTGAGGCCAAGTGGGCCCCACCCCTTGGTCGTGCCTCCCACGTGCCATGGTGGGTCCGTGCGGCTCACAAGGCTCTTTGGCCTAATCCCCAATTGATACTCAATTTTGACTTCTGGCGTTGACCAATTTTTCATGCCGAATCACATAGTAATGTGTTACGTTATTAACTCACATATAAGGCTATAAAAAGAAATATCAATAATCCCTCTGTCCTAAAATTAACGAGTGTCATGTTTCTCTTACATTTCCCCTCGAAATGAGTGTTTTGTTTTATTTTTGGTAGTTATGCATAAATTATGTGATGTGTCTATTTGAATCGCGGGTCAAAGAAAACACACTAAATGTCGATGTGGTAGTCTTCTTGTCCACATGCGCAAGGAAATTGTCCTAAGTGTTATAATTTGTCTAAATCTTTTCATTGGTCGATCCACGTAAGCTTGGTTGGCCAGAGCACTTGATCTTCTTGGTTGATAACATGTCACCTGCGAGGACCAAGACACCAAAGAACGATGACTCGGGGTGGTGGTTCCGGGACACCGCCTTAGGCATGAGAGTAAGTCCTCTGTTGGATACCACGAAGCTCTAAAAAGCGTTTTAGAGAAAGAAAGTGATTTGTGAGAATGAGAGAGATCTCCCATTCTTTATGTGAGAAGGGGTATTTATAATAAGCTCATTGGAGTGTCACATGTAGCCGTGTGATTGGCTGAGACCGAGGTGTAACCTGCTTAGGAGGCTTGGTGCCTTGGTTAGCTAGATGGCGCGTTACATGTCGGTCGAACGCGATCAACCCCTTGTGTCGCCCAGTGATTCGGGAGCGAACGGTGAAGACTTTGAAAGCCTCTATCTCACAGGATAGCATCCCAAGGCCTTGATGAGGCTCATGTATGGCTAGGGCGGTCCGGAGAGTGGAAGCACGTCTGGGACGGCCTGGGTGACAGTCCATCGTGGAGACTTATTATGGTTGTTTGTCGAGTTTCTCTGCCCGAATGGATTGGGCCATCCTCGGGCGAACGGCGCGCTCAAACAACTATGACCGTCTTAGGACGGAGAACGTACTTGGATGGGGTAAAAGTTATGGTGGATCCGCAGACAGATGTGTGCGTGTGGATGGTGCGTGGGAACAAATGAACATTAGTGCCTCACAGATAAGATACAGACGTTTAGGGACGGATGGTTTTATGGTGTGCGTGGGCATGGGTGCGAACATGAACGGAAACGAAAGTCTCGCGGATGGCTTGGGTTATCCGCGCACAAATAAGGCTTAGAATGATGCGTGGATATATGAGGTTTGCGGCATGGCTCAGGCGGATGCGAGGGCCAAGGCGCGAATGGATCCGTGCTTCCGCAGGACAGTTACAGATGCTCGGTGGAAGGGTCTGGATGACTCACGGATGGCCCAAGCCATCCGCGGATGAGGCATGGGCGAAGGCGGGTGTCCCATGGATGGAGTCTAGATAAAGGACAGACGGATGTAGATGGATTGGCCCATCCATGAATACGCACGGAAGGGACCGGGGTGGCTCACAGTTGAGGTATGAATGGATGAGGTCTTCCATGGACGGACACAAGATGATCCTCATATACGACGCGGATGCCTTGCGGATGCAGTCCAGATAGGGGATGAGGCTTGCGGATGTCTGTAGATACTTTACAAATGGGATCCAGGCATGAGGGAGCCTCCGCGGATGAGACCGGATGAGTGCACATGTTCATGGGACGAGCATGGATGTCCCTGGGAGGGACTTGGACGACCAATGATGAAATTGAGCATGGGACGACCTTGGACTTGCGCTAAAGGCTTGGGCGTGAACGACTCGTACAAACGTCTTTACTAGTCATGGTCCTCATGGCCGGTACAGACGTAGACCGGTGTCCCTTGCCTTAAGAAGGGCTTGGATGCCCATGAAATCTCAAGGGAAGTATTGGACAAGCTACGGGCGAGGTGGGACGACATAGGATGGGCCATGGAAAAACGCGGAAGCTCTTGGGAGAGACACGAATACATGGAGAAGGGGACCCGTACGGACGACCATACTAGTCATGGGATGTCTTGGCTAGTATGGACACGGGATGGGGCTCCTTGGCTTGGCATGGCTTTGGCGGTTAAGGGAAACCTTGGAAAGGTTTTTGGCGGTTCCTCGTGGGGGGGTGGGTGGAGTTGGAAAGTTTATGGGAACCCTTGGAAAGGTTTTGGACGGTCCTTGGATGGTTGACGGTGGAGTTGGGAAGATCCAGATAGAGGATAGCGCACCATGGATGGTAATGGACCAGCCTTGGCTTGGTGCTAGTACAGACGTTCGTACAGGTCTCGCAGAGGCTTTGCTGACCCTTATAGACACGGACGTTGGTCTGCCTGGGTTGGGTCCGTTCGGCTTCGGTTTGAGATGCCTCGAACTCGCATGTACTTCGAACGATGTGGGGTGAACTTGGGACAAGAAAATGTGCGGGATGGACTTGGATGGCTCGGGTCATCTAAGGAAAAATGACGGACGTTCTTGGTTTGAGTATTCGTGGATGGGTTCGGCTTGGTCCCTTTGTGAGTTTGGGAACTAAAGGTGCCTTAGCTCGAGCACTTGATTCCACGGGGTTCGTTGCATGACTTTTAGGTGTTGGTGCCTTAAGGGTCGTCTGTTGGGTGCCCATGGCGCGCGATAGGTTTGGGAACCGTCAGGCGACGTTGGAGGTCACTAACGGCTTTAGAGATGACTATTGGTGTTAGGCGCTCACAATGGACTTGGGCGCCGCCAAGCGACGTTGGATGTCGTATGCGGCTTCGGAGGACAGTCTTGCGTCGGTCCAGTGCCTTAGACTCGTGACTTCAGGTCGACCTTCATAATTGTGAGCTTGGTAACGTGGCGCTCGGGATCCACGTGTTGTGTTTTCATTCGTTTTTAAACTTTTGATTATTCGAGTAGCATTATTATGTATAACTTTTTATGATAAATTAGTTAGTATATCTTGAGTTTGTTTCAATTTTCTCTCAAAATATAAATGAAAACACTCATTTTAGGACCGAAAAGTTTGTACGGATTGAATAGAAATCAAAACCTGGAATTTGCTTTCCTAAAAGTCTAGGGAAGCAGATAGAAGCTTTGTTCTTAAAAAATGATAGAAATTTGATGAAATGGGATCGTCACAAACTCACATATCAGTTTTTCCAATGTTGAAGTTCTTTTGATCAATTCAATCTTTATCCTACCTTTTTTTTTTTAAGGAAATGTTTATCCTATTTACTCTTGCTGAATCATTGTTTATTCTCTTGGAAACATGTTAATTCATTTCATTTTCTTTTTTACGCAAATTTGGACTGTACGAGCAATCCATTGAACGAAAAAAGACTAGTCCATTTGGTATCAACCAACTATATATTTGAGGGATCCACGTTGTGAGAAATGGTCTCTAGACCACCCAACAATATGATGTGGGCATAGGGAATTGCACTGTTGGGTTCACAAGGCCGATTAGGTTAGGAGCCCAGTGAGGCTGTTGTAGAAAGAGTTGTATATTTTTCTTTCTTAATTAATATGAATAACAAGAGCACAATATATAGGTGAATTAGAGACCTATACTAGGAAACACAATGAATTCAAAATCACTGACTAATCAACTCAATTTTCTAAGTTACAACCACTCAACCCCTCAGTAGGTCACAGTACAAGAAATTTCACTTTACACGACAACTAATTATGTCACTTAAACTCACATCTTGTCACTAACAAACAGTAATTAGTTGTAATCAAATGTCTTGTCACTAAAAGTTTAAAATGCATGATTGAAGCTAGTTTGTTATCAAATGGCTCCATACCCCTAACTAACAAACCCTAACTAAAAAATTAGTGAAGAAACCTTAGCTTTGTGGCCGGAAAATCGCCGGAAATGGCTGGGGGTGGAGGTTTTCCGAGAGGATAGAGAAGATAAAGTGAAATGAGGAGAAGGGAGGCTCAGCCTCACTTTACGACTTCAATCAACGACGAAATTTTTGCCGCTGATTCAAAAACCCTAACCCTAATGACATCATCGCCACTTTATTACTCGACAGGCAACGAATATGTCTGTCGGTAGCTAAGCTTTTCGCCCTGACAAAAAATTGGCGTCATTCTTCCTGTCTAGATCAGCGACGGATTGGCCGTCATTATCGTCGGTGACTAACGACATACTTGTCCCGCCTCTGAATCCATCTTTAATCTGCAACTGTTTTTTGATTGTAGCTGATTCCATTTCTAATAAAACTTTTTTCTTGTAGTGACATCTTTTGTTTCTCTTGGAGGAACTAAATTAAAGTATGGAATTTGTAATATAGTGCTAATGCTGCTAAAGATTGTAGAAAATTGTAAGGTTTTGCTAGAATTTGTGATTACTTGATCTGATTACCATCACTTTCTGAAATGTTATGTTTTTCTTTGGACATGAAGATGCCCATCTTTGAATTCTGATATTTTGTTAAATTATGTAAGAGCTAAAGAAATTGCTGAGAGGAAGTTTACAACTTACATGCATGCATGCAGCAGCAGCAATGACAAAAACAGCGGTGGTCAAACATAGCTGCAGGTCATGTCGGAATATGGATGGGACTGAACCCAACACAACCTGCATCTGCTTAATTCTGCTCCGATCCAGACCATAAAGTCTTTGTTGCTTTAATTAATTACCGCGTATATGTATATATTTTCCTTAATTCAACGACAAGTGTCGAGATATGGTCAATAATTTCTACAATTATTGTATTAATTTATATATATATATACACGAGAATAATGTATCTAAAATAAATATTATTTTGGTTTAGTTTAAGTCAAGTTAATGAGATGTTGTCATCTCATTAAAATCTCTTGTACCCACCCAAGTGAATTGGTGGGAGCGGAGCGACCCGTCCAAATGTCAACACCTCATTA
>JAYMTA010005952.1:0-10871 GCA_036897625.1 Pelargonium cotyledonis | reverse complement strand
TAGGTGTACAGTACATTTCCTTCTTTTTTTCCTTCTCTTTAGCCGAATGCGTAAGTTTGGTGGACGAATACGTATTTTCAACATATTTCGACGTATGCGTATCCAATACGTACGGGATACCTGTACGTGAACCTAAATCACGTGTCCGTGCATCATAGGATATTAGAGCTAACAAAATTGGGTTCGGGATGAAAAGGTCAACCTGGCCCTGGCCAACAAGAGTAATGGATTTCATATATAAAATGTGCGGACAAGCACTGGTTTGCACGACCCGGCTGAAAACTAATCGGGTACATTTTATTGGACCCGACCCTGCAAAAATGTGGGTCAGATTTCGAGTGCCCACGGGTTAGACACCAAATTTCGACTTTGTAATTTAAGTTTTGAATTTTTTTATGAGGTTATTATGCAAATATAAGGATGGATGCACATGTTATCATACTTCAATCGAAAATAGATCAATCAATAACCAACACAAAGGACTGTAAATAGCTAGGAGACTGCGAACAAACCTTGTTATTGATATTAGCTTCCACAGAGTTGAACGAGATAGAATCGAATGTTGGTCTTGGTGTAACAGAATTGATCTCTCTTCCCTCGAAGACAGCAGATACAACAGCCCGATACTCGAATTCTTCTTTCTCTGTCAGATCAATCACCTGGATGAATGTTGGTAGTAGGCGCCCAAACTGATCTTGCTGTAAAGCAACAAAATAGTTGGATGAGTTTCTTAGTTGAAGTCCAAATATATATTTTTTTTATGCCAAGTCAAACTTTAATGACCTTGTTTACAAATTAAGATAGCATTTGACTGAGAATTTTTGTTTAAAAATGAGAATAAAGAATTGGAATGAGAATGGGAATAAGATTCTCAGTGTTGGTGTTTGGATCATGTTTTTTTTTTTTATCATGAGAATGACTAGGGTCGTTCTCGATTCTCATACCCGTTCCAAGAAGAAGAGTTGTAAAACTATAGTAGACAAAATGACCGTTCAAGGGATGCAAAAACATAACCGTTTTCTCAAGAAGTGTGTAAGACGTACCTTGTGGTAAATACCATCCCGACTAAGGGTATACTTCTCTAGGCAAGTGGACCAATCCCCATGTCCTGGTTCACACCACCACTCGTCAGACACCTGCGTAAACAAGAAGACAGCAGAAGATGTGAGATACGTAAACCAGTTCAAATTCTGTGAAATATGAAGTTAGAGCATATATAGTTTGCCTGTTAAAAGATGTTTGCATGTTTCAGATTGAGTTGCGAGTTTTACATAGAACATGTGCAAACCCAATTGGTCTATTTTATGCGACCAAATCCCGCAAAATTGCAGGTTGGATTTCATTCCCATGGGTTCGGGTCCAAATTGCCAGCTCTGCACTATGGTATACAGTGGTTGACGTTTATTGAAAAGTGAAAGCTTTAAGTATGTTGTGGGGAAAAAATCTTTAGTGCAACTTCAATTCATTTTTTAATTTATTTACACATATTCTCTTCAAGTTTTATCAAGTGCTATGAATATCCAATCTAAGTGCTCCAAATTTATTAAACATTTAACAAAATTTTAAGGTTTTTCTGGAGGAAGAGAAAGTATTAGGAAGTTTAAAGCAACTCAACCTTTTTGTATAGCCGCGCATAAGATTCCCATTGCTTCATTTGGAAAGATGATTTTCTATCAGCTACTGCTTTAGAAGCTTCTAGACTAAAGCTAACAGCAACAAGCAGTTCCCTTCCACCCTTGTCAACTCTGTAAAAGCAAAATTGCAGCAGAAGTTACTAGCTAGTAATTGAACAGCTAAGTACGTAAAATACAACATTCGTTTCAAAAAATAAATAAATAAATAAAGTGTCATTTCAACGATTTTCACAACTTAAGTAGAGTAAAATGACCAAATTAACCTTAGTTAATTGTAGGTGTACTCAATAATTAGTAATTACTAATTTACTACTCATCTCTTTTAATTTCAAGTACTAATAAATATTGTATTTAAGAATAATGAAAGGGTATTACTGGAAAGTCAAGTGACTGTTTATTTGTTGAAATTATAAAACGAGACATATTTTAAAACGGAGTTAGTACTATTTTTGCAAGAAACAGACGTACCCGATTATAACAGCAGCATGTAAATGACTTCCTTCGACTCTAAGAACCGGATGCCCTGCATTAAGGGAACTATACTTATGAAACAAAACTTCTTCCGAATTTTGATCTTCCAGATCTTTGGGGACATAGGATGATGCTTCTATTTCAGATTTATCCAAGCTGCTTATGAAAGGCAATTTGTTTCCAGTTTCTTTATAGAGCCAATGTGCAGCAAGTCCATGCTCAGCATAGTCGTGCATCCTCTAGAAAAGTGAAATTGCATTTGTCATCCCAATAATATGCCTTAAAATTAACTTCTACATCGAAAAAATATTGGGGGGGAGGGGGTTTGATATTGAACCTGTGTTCTTATTTGAACTTCCAAGGGTGAGTTGTCCGGACCTTGTACTGCAGTGTGCAAAGACTGCATTAAAGTATTCCAGGATTTAATTTTAACATAGAAAACAAATTAAGTTAGGAGCAACACAACTCCCCAAAACACACACAGACATTATATTGCCAGAACTGAAACCGTATAGGTTAAAAGCTGTTGGCAGGGAAAACTCTACTTCTGTTCCCAGCCTCAAATCGGCTCAATCAGAAATGGGAAGGATTTAGGCAGCGTTTTTGGATAAGAATTTATGTTTAGAAATGGGAATGAGAATGAGATTCTCGTTTTTTTTTTTCCTGAAAAAAGTTGCAAGATACACAATAGGGGTAGCTCTCCCCTAACCTGATCATTATACCCGAATTGCAAAATCTAATCAGTATAAACAGAGAAACTTCCTAAATTATCTTTTCGAATGAAAAGGTTAAAGGTGATATTAACCTGATAGCCACTAGGCTTCGGATTAACAATGTAATCATCAAATTCACCATCAATGGGGGTCCAGAGCCTGCATTAAAAGATACGCCTTTGCTATAAACAATATAAAGAGTATAGATGACATGCTTATACCTAGCAATACGGGCCACGAGCCGAACCAAAAAACTCATGCATTCTTATTTAACTACTTTTTATCAGTCCTAACCTGTCCCACTAAAAGGTGAGACATGTTAAGACTGACGAAAAGTAATCCAACAAGAACACGTGCATTTTTTTACCCAACCAGTTTAGACCCATGGACCGCATTGTCAGTATAGACATGCATGTGTCCGAATATGAATATGGTAACCATGCAGTTTTAAATGGTCACTGAGGGCATATGATCTATGATAGTAACCAGAGGAAATCTGTTTTTTTCCTGATGTTATAATATTATTGCCATCATACAATGGCCTGAACACAAAATCAAATTTACGCACCTGTGTATAGTGTCGAGTAGACTGTAACAAGACTGAACCGCTGCTCCATGTAGGGTTCCATTCTTGTCTCCAACAACTACCCTCAATGCACGGGCATCATATACTTTATTTATGTCCACATCCTTTCGTTTCATCTACAGAAAATGAAGTTGAAACATATAAAAGTTTATTCTGTGTTACGGCATTCCAAAAAAAAAAGTTTAATCAAATCAAAAGTTAGATCAATGTAATGTTATAAGTTGGGGTTGGGGTTGGGTGCAAATGAGACTTATTGAAGGTCATTCATTTTAACAAACTATATAGTATATACATCTAGTTATAGTTGTAATGGCCTAGTACAATAGTAATCTCATGACAGTGCAGATCCAATGGTGGTCTTGTTCTATAGTAATGGCCAAACCAACCCTAAGAGATAGCAAACTATCAAAGGCTAAATCACGAATTACTTGAGGAACCTGATACATTAAAAAGCCTTCCCAAGTATTATATAGCGGAAGTGTCATTGGGATGGTCTTGCATAATAGGTATTATGAACACTCCACAAAATGAACTTAAGAACTATACTAGCTATAAAATTATCAGTTTACATTTACACAAGTTGTAGTTCCTCTTGCCAGTATATTATATCTCTTGCCATTATAAAATGCCAAAAATATGCAAAAGAGTTGCAGTGCATTGAAGAAAGGTATAGCTGTCATTGTTCAAAGCACACAATGAACACCATTAATACCTTGCTGTAGATACTATATAAGCTTTTCAAACGGCTAGATAAAGTTACTTCCATGCCAGGGACATAACTGCAAGGAAAAATACGAATAAGAAAGGTAGACAAAAATAGAGAATGCAAACAGTATCCATCAGACACGGCCAACTTATAGTAGAAAAATTCCTTTTGCACACGTTGCATCAGGGAAATAAATAAATTCAGGAACTATAAGTAGCAAATTATGAAATTAAAAGCAAAACTTACGAAGTTGATATAAGCAATTCGCACTCTAGTGCCTCCTCACAAGCTACTAAAGATGCCAAAGCAATACCAGCATCCTGCACGACCTTTGGTTTTGTGTGGATATTTGAACTTTTCCCGAGATTATTAAGAAAGTCACTTCTCTTTCTCCGATCTGACAAGAGATCAAAAGGCACTACAGCTTCCAAAAGATCCTGCAGGTAAAACCTAATTAGATGAAATGACCAGACCTTTTTTGTTAAGATTATAAAACTAATATATTAGCTTAAGCTTTTACTTGAGTTGTCCTCTACATAGTATCAAAGCCTCTTGACCAAGAGGTCATGAGTTTGAGATTTGCCGCCAACCTGATTAAAATATATTAAATTCCTGCAAATGCACAAGGCTGGACTTGTGCATGGGCACATGCAAAGCGATATAGGGCTTGCACGAGAGGCAGCACGTTACAGTGTAATATTAATATTGGGTCTTCAACTATTAGCTCAATCTTTTAGTTGAGTTGGTCCTCTACAATTTTCCCTAATTGCTACAATTTCCTTCTCTTTGAAAGTATTAGATCCCTCCCAACCCACTTTGCCATCTGAACCATTATATCTAAATTCAACCAGAGATCCTTAGCCTTGGGAAAAAAGGCGTTCGAGATTACCCCTCTGGAAATATATTATAGTTTCTAATGACAGAACAAATTCATCCATTTCACCTCTTGTGGTCAATTTCATAAATTCTAGAGTTAGATGACTTCTACTGATTTTTTGGTAGTTTTCCTAATTTGCAGAAAGAAAAGTGAACAGCATGATGAATTGGTATGGTTAAGAAGAAAAAGAAGTAACAGCCATAACAATCAAAGAAATCTAAAAATGGCAACTATCATGCTGTCGGAAAAGAGATTGCTATCATGTTGTGGTCAGCTGAGCTAACATGCTGCTAAATAGGGAGATTGCTATAAGTGGCAGCAACTATCACTCTATCAGCGTAAAGAAGGAAAAGATCAAGATGGTCACAACTCATATGTTAAGCTTTCACTCAGCTCTACACCATCAAAAGATATTCATTAACGTGATCAATTATCATAACCAAAAGGCATAACCAATACAAAAGAAAAATGATGATAACAATGTTCAAAGTGAATAAAATTAATAGTCAGGAGCTGCTAATATTATTTAATTACATAACCAACATGTTTACCTTCATACTCGTTGTGTCCTCCTCAACTATTAAGGCCCCCCCATAGTCAGAATATGAGAATCTTTCTTCAGATGGTAGCAAGCTGGATTTCATGGATATTCTTCTTGAATTTCCAGCTCTGTTGCTATCACTCCACATGGAAGCCAGATCAGCTCGCATCTTCCGAAATGTTTGAGGCTGCATTCCATGTAAAAGACAGATCATGAAAATGCAACTATTGAATCAGTTACAAATGGTGATTGAAGTAGAAGTGGAAAGTGAAGTTTGTATCAAACAAAGTGTAATTTCAGTATTTCACACCATAACAGTAAGGTAAACAAATAATATCATAAGACTACGACATCAGATCAACAAACAATATATCAAGCATTCAAGCTTAGTACAGAAAAAATAACTCAGAGAAAGGTTTGAAAAGGTGAACCAAAGACTTTACTTACCAACTTATATTTCTGACAAGTGTAGTTAGAACTTAGAACTACTTTTTTTATGTGAGTAAATTACTAATTATATGATGTCTTTTTTCTTGTGCACTCGGATCGATCAGTGCTAGTAAACAGTAAGATCCTATTAGTCTAGTTAATGCATTTAGCTACCACCGTGGATGAATATGTAATCTAGACTGTTACAAAGATTATGAGCAAACCTGAATTACAGCAAAACACAAATCTTCAAGCTCAGCTTTCAGAGCCCACAAACCCAATCTCGAAGCAAGTGAGCACCATATAACTAAGGTCTCCTGTGCAACAGCTTGAGCCTTTGGTAAGGGCAGGGCATAACTGAAAGAAGATATTATCATCAGGAGTGTAAGCCATGAGATAGCATTGTGAGCAAACTAAGATTGCTGATTCTCAGTTATTTAGAGATCTCCAAAGAAACCAACAACACCAGTGGAACATTCTGAAATTGAACAAAAAAAGAGCCCTGAAGAGGTAAAGAATGACAGGTCCAAATTATTCACACACAAACTGATATTAATATCATTGTCAAAGCTTATAGTCAATACATGGTTCTCATGTTGTGAAGTCGATCTGCAAGCTTGATGAGCACCACACGTGGATCATCAACCATGCCCAAGAGCATAACTCGTAAATCATTCGCCTGGAAGGCAAACAAAGAAAAATATGAGAATTATAAAACTACTACAGCTTATAAGTGGAGCTCATATGCTTTTATCTTCTTCTTTTTGTGGAAAAAGAAATATTAGGTACTCCTATGCTACAGTTGTATAGTATCCAGTACAACCGGAATTATTTGCAACATTCCTTTGATGAATAATGCTGAGTATTAATGTAGCATCATTGAGCAAAGAGTAATGATACCTTATATTTGGTACACATACTGCAGAATATAATAGGTGCCAATGTAATGAAGAACAAGTCGAATGCAGTTTATAAAAGGGAACTGAATCTATCAGCATATCCGTTACTCATTAGAGCGTAGATATGGATATAAGATTATCAACAATATATGGTTGGGATTGGTAGTAAAACTGCTTAAAGCTACTTTTAGATTCTTCTGTTTTACTTTTGCTAAACACTTCTAATTGCGATTCAAGTTTTAACTAATCTTCAACTTCTATACCATATAGCTCGTATTACTTGTGACTTTCAGTTTTATACCTCATCCTGACGGAGTGCACCCTGATTCACATTTATCCTGCGGTGTCTTCGCAATAGCTGTTACATAATATTAATTAGAACTTAGAAGTATATTTAGAAAAAATAAACAAAGAAGGGATAAACCTAATAAAATTATTTTACTCTTGGCAGTTTGAATGACACATTATTCATGAGGCATTCATTTCATTAATCCATGTTAAAGAACTAAGAACTGTATACAGAAAATACAATCAGGTGCAGATCCTAAACTTCTGAAATTTCCCAAAGCAACACGTAGAAAGACCAATAACTTTTTTTCAGTTATGATGTCATGTAACATTGTCAGAAGAGCAAAACCACTACAACCAGATAATAATACCTGGTTTATGTAACTTAACCTGGAAACACCAGCAACCAGATTTGCTACATCGTCTCCAAACTCTTCTTCTATGCTGCGCAAACTTTGACTTGTATCATCGATAACATCATGGAGAATCCCTGCCACTACTGTATTCACAGCCTGCAATGAATTTCAATATATCTGTAAGGAGAAAATGGGAGAGGAAACATGTTTTTGTGTAACTGTTTCACAAACATCAAAATTAAGCAGAGAAAAATAATGCATATGAAGGCGATACAAAAAGGCGAGTTCTGCAGCAGAATACCAGCAGTATGTGGTTTCATGATTCAAATTAAAGTAAAAAAGTATCATAATCATATATATCATGATCAAAACTGGTCTTTCCGCAGGGTAATAATAATAATTAGACCATACTGGTGGTTATCTTTCATAAATACATTGACAAAATTGAGGACATAGGGTTCTCAATAAATTAAACCTAGGATAAATAGACATCCAATGGAGCTTAATGCCATCCTTTGAGACCTATGATGAACACAATTTCCTCTAAAAATAGATATTAAGATAACTGGATCATAAACTGTATTCCACCAAACTAGCTTAATTAGTCACGAGCAGAGGACCACATAACAATAATGACCTGCATGGGCATCGTTAACTTTTAGCCTATTCATCCACTAGTAGTTGGACCATTTGGATCACCTAATTTAGTTCATTATCACTTTCAACTAAATCTACATTCCAATTAAATCAGGACAATGAAGAAAACTGTAAACCGTTAAACAATGTGATCTTATACAACCAAATCAACAATTTACCATAGAAGCAAGTTCTCCAATAACACATTTTTACAAAAAGATGGTATTAAAATAATATTTGGTATGAATTACATACACGTTCGCCACTCGATGGAACTAACATTGCTAAGATCCTTCCTGTGTGTATACAGTGTGCTAGATAAGGATCTCCTGTTTTACGGAACTGCCCATGGTGAGCCGTTTTGGCAAATGCAATAGCCTTCTGCACCTACCTTCACAGATTTAGTATTTTAGTTTCCCGCATTTGATTATTTTGAAAAGGAAAAAAAAATAAAGGAGGCAACTAGAGACAGAAAACCTTGGTATCATTAAACACAGGATATCCAGTGACATCTACTCCATCCACAATAAAAGAGCCTGCATCACATATGGATTAACTAATGATAAAAGAGATCACTCTGAAGACCAAAAATCATTGAGGCCACATCAATGACCATACAGATTCTTGAAATAGCTCAACAACAAAAAATAGAACACCCAATATTATGTAATGAACCAAGAACTTAGTTGATATAATGCTCAACAGTAATATCTCCTTCAGGCAATACAAAAAAACTTTCTTATAGAACCAAGCTCCAAAAATCAACGTTAACCAAACAGCTTTAAAAAGGACCTTCAGATTTTTACAAAACCTACTAACTTTAGAAATACACGATTAGAAAGAGAGAAGAAAAGGCTTCTCTTGCATTTCTCAGCAACCAAACAGCACATCTAACTTGCTAACCAAAATACATGTAAGCAAACAAATAACTTGAAGAATTTCACTGGATTTTGGTTTCCAAACATCTAGTTCTTCAACAATCATCCAGTAACAGACAGAAACAGAAAACTGTTTCCAAAAACAATCTCATACTATTTGCCACACCTAGCTCAGCACATCTAACTTGCTAGCAAAAACCAAAATCCAGAAGAATTTCACAACTAAATAATCCAAAAAGGGGTGCTACCACTGCCAGAATCATCATCCAGTAACAAATAGAGACAGCAAATTGTTTCCAAAAATGAACTTGTACTATTTCCCATACATATCATGTCTAACTTGCAAGCAAAACTACACACTAACAAACAAACCAAAATCCTGTACAATTACACTATTATTTGTTGCCAAATAACCTGGAGCTTCCACTTCCAGAATTATAAAACAACGAATAGAAGCTCAAAACTGTTTCTGAAAATGAACTCATACTGTTTGTTAACGTGTATTTTGTAACAAGTTGACAAACACATTGAAAAACCAAAATCCTCAAGAATTTCACTCAATTTTGTTTCCAAAAACGCTGAGTTCCACTTACAGAATAATCCATCGACCAATCAAACCTAAAAATTGATTCCAAAAACAAACTCACACTATTTACCATAGCTGCTAGCACATCTAACTTGCTACCAAAAAATACACATATTGACAAACCAAAATCCTCAAGGACTTCACTAAATCTGTTTCCTAAATTGTTGGAGTTTCCACTTCCAAAGCATCCAGTCACAGATTGAAACTAAAAATTGCTTCAAAAAACAAACTCACTATTTCTCACGCCTACCAGCACATCTAACTTGTTACAAAAATACACGTTAACAAACCGAAATCCAGAAGAACATCACCAAGTTTTGTTCCTAGAAACATGGAGCTTCAACTTCCAAAATCATGCAGAGACCAATAGAAACTAACATTTGCTTTCAAAAACGAGCTCACACTATTTGCCACGCCTAGCAGCACATCTAACTTGCCAGAAAAAATACATGTTACCAAGCCAAAATCTGCGAGGACTTCACTAAATTGTGTTTCCAACTACGTGGACCTTCCACTTCCAGAATCATCCAGTGACCAACTGAAACTAAAAGTTGCTTCCAAAAAACGACCTCATACTATTTTCCACACCTAGCAGCACTAACAAACAAAAATCCACAAGAATTTCATTAAATTCTGTTTTTATAAACACGAAGCTTCCACTTCCAGCAAAAGCACACGTTACCTAACCAAAATCCTCAAGAACTTCACTAAATTTTGTTTCCAAAAACGCGGCACTTCCACTTCCAAAATCATACAGTGACCAATCAATACCAAGAATTGCTTCCAAAAACAAACTCATGCTATTCCCCACTCCTAGCAGCAAAAATAACTTGCTACAGCAAAAATACCTGTTAACTAACCAAAATCCTGTACAGTTTCACTAAATTTTGCTGGTTCTTCAACTTCTAGATAAATCAAGTAACGAGTAGAGACTGAAAACTGTTCATGCTGATTCCCAGACCTAGCAGCACATCTAACTTTCGCTAAAATTAAACGTTAACAAACCAAAATACAGAAGTATTTCACAATATCTGAGTCCAAACACGTGGTGCTGCCAGAAACCTTCCATACCTGGTTGCTCCTCCACCTTGGGCCACAGAAAATCAACCTTAGTGGACAAACAAGCCCCGGAGGCGATCGCCACGGCGGTGACGGCCACCTGCGTGATGGCGGATGTGACAGCGCCATGAACGGATCCAGATCCCTTAGCAGCGGCTGCGATCACGTTGGCGGAGGGGGAAACGGGGCTGGGGGTGGAGCAGGGGGGGGGG